>QEAP01000156.1:0-18315 GCA_006535975.1 Chytriomyces confervae
ACGCGTGATCTATCATATGACATTTAATAAAGTGAATGCAGTTTAACAAAAGAACTCAACTGGGTTTTCGAAACTTTGATGACATAAAACCATTGTCCATCAGCACTAGAGGAGCTTTATTTTCGTGTTGCGAACACAAAAACACTTTCACAGTTTCAGTTGAATGAATTCCTGCATGCAAATGCAGCTTAACATGGAAGCTAGTATCGGTCCAACGAGAATTGCTGCAGCATCGAATATGTTTTTCGGAGGGGCTGATAATGCGACTGCCTGTTGCTGACTCCACAAAGTGACACATGTACTTATGAGCATGTAGTTCGGCATGAATTGCACAGTAAGTAGACTCCAACAGAATTGATCGACAGGTGGAGCATCTTGCAGTGGCAATACTGTTGCATTGTCCGTCTTGTACATCCAGATGACAACACGTGGTTCCGCTCAAATTTGGAGTGATCAACAAAGAATATGATGCCAGCAGCTCACTTTCGATTGATTGAAATCCCTGCATTGTTTCCCTCATATTTGCTGCGTACATTGTTGGCTGAGACTTGAGGGCAGGAGGAAGGCCAAAATACGTTTTGTAGAAAGCCCGTGACTCCAAACTGTCACCGCCATGCATGGCTGAATCAGTTTCGTAATCAGATTCATCAAATTCGAGATCGAGATTTGATGGAGCATCAGTGGTTGGGATGAATTCGTTGTTGGTGCTTTCGAAGTTGCTGTCCAGTTCATTGGTGCTTTCGAAGTTGCCGTCCAGTTCGTCATTTAACAGATCTGTGGAGCAGGCAGTGATATGTTCGCCACCCAGATTGGGAGCATTGTCGGCTTTGTTGCGCTGCTGCAGGAGCAATAGTTGCTGACGCAGTGTTTCTTTTGCGGCTTGCTGTTCGACAGAGCGTGGCCTCATTGGATTTGATGCGCCGGATATACCGATGTTCGTTGAAAGCCAACCTCCGTCCAGCTTGACTTTCTTGGGGCGTTTGGACATGATGCTGAGTCGGTGAGTGCTTGGAGTTCAGAAATACGGGATGAAATTCATGAATTTTACGGTGCTTCAACGGGACCCAGTATAAATTTGTTCCGTTGCTTTATTCATTGCCGTAAAAACACCTGGTGATCGGTGTTGTGACGCTATTTATAGACTTGACCTTTTTGTATTTAAATATTTCTGGAAACAATAAAATGCCGCCGAGCAGGCGCTGTCTTTCACGCACAGCTAAAGCCACAGCTGTAGCTCTATTCTGCATGGCGCTTCTCGCCGAAGCCTTTTCGCTGCTGGCACGCATGGACCAGAATATGCGCCAGCCGCCCGATCCTTCAGACAGACATGAGACATCTGCAAGCCAGCCCAAGAGTGTACTTTGGAGGGTTGACTTCCCGCATGGCTGCAGTTCTGCTCCTTCTGTTTGAATAACTGATTGTTGGCTCGTATTGAACCGTTGCTTGCCAAACAGACTCGTCAGCAACTTCATTCACGCCGTACACAAAAGAGACGGATCTGGACGTGCTTTCGAAGCTGTACAAAGCGCATGACGCCGTGCTTAAGCGGCGTGACATGAACCACGACGCCTTCAACGAATACAGCAACGACAACGACGAGGAAGAAGACCCCATCAAGTTGGAGTCGAACCCTTTTGAAGCTATATTGATTATTTAAACGACTTTTTGACAGAAAGCAGTGGCGCACGTTGAACTTTAAATTGGTTCTGGAGCCATTCAAACACAACGGTAACTCATGCTGAATCATGCATTTGTGTTCCTGTGCTCATGAACATTTGCAGAAAGCTTTGCATCAACACCCAGGATTACGTACATGAATGGGCACCGCGGATGCAATGAAAACATGCACGGCGTCTTGTCCTCCATGCGGCTTAATTTCAAGGTGATGGATCCGAGACGGTTGATCAGATACGGTGTGTTGTGCTCTGATGTGTTGTTTCAGCAACCCTTTTGACTGAGCAAAGCTCCTCCCCAGGCATGTCCAGAATGGAGGCAACAAAGCTTATCAAAGCGGGATTCATTAAAAAACTCTGCGATGCCAGCGATGTCATTATTATCGCAGATACAGCACCTGACGCACGCGCACTACTCCTGTCACTCCTCGACAAGAACCCGAAAAAACGGTGCAAGTCCAACATTGTCGTAGAACTCACGAATCGGTACGATTGGATGGTTCGCGATCGCAAGTACTACAATAGCATGTTTTCGCAACTGTTTGCAAATCCACCCAAGAATTTGTTTTGGGTTGCCAATAATCCGTTTGAACCGGTTTTCATGAATATGGAAGTCGGATCAGTGCCTCCGAAAATCCGGTTATTGAGGGCGCTTGGAAATGTGAATGCACATTCTTTTCTGGATTCGCGGCTTGGAAACGATACCACTGTCAGTTGCATATTGCTTTCCTTTTGTGCTCAACTTTGCCCCGGAATTCATCTTGTTTCTGTCGTTACCAGGCAGGAAAGGAATACTTTTTGAGCATCATTCAGGATTTGGAGGATACTGGAAAACCAAAGATTGGAGACGTCCTTTCATATCTATGCATGCCGGTTGCAACGCTACCAAAGAAATACGGTGGCCCCACGGAGCTTCTGCGATACAAAGGATTCATTGAATTCCCGTACCAGGTAACGCCCGATCATTTGATTTCTTTGAAACCACAAATCTTTTGATTTTGTGATCACAAGCATAGGTTAGCGTGATGAAGTTTTATGAAAACATAGCGAATGGCGTACCACAGCTACTTCCAACGCCGCGTTTTTTGAAGCAGATTGCAGCGGTATGCGTTTCTTTTGTTGTCCAAACGCTGTGAAAGAGTGACATGCTAAAAAAAAAAAAAAAAAAAAAAAAAAAACAAAACAAAAGGCGGGACACCACCATTATATAATCAAATGGCTCGAAAGCCTGGAAGATGCCGCTTTGTTTCTCAAAAACGCGACAGCATTCAGCATCCTGCAGAAGGAGCGCAAACAGCTCGAACAAGTAAAAGCAAGAGGCGGAGCCAAGAACAGAATCAGTGAGAAAATGCATCAGCAGTTTCAACCCGAGTTTTTAAGCTTCAGCGACGCGTTGTTTGATTGGGTCGAGCTTATGGACTTTTATAGGGCCGAGTTTGCTCCGTTTGTGTATTTTTTTGATTCATTTGAGGATTTGGGGCGCATGATTAACACTGCGCCGGAGGCCTTTGATTATAAACGTGTGCGGGAGAATGGGCCCGTGTTTTACGCAAAAATACGACAAGAGAGTCTGGATGGATGGAAGGCGTTGTTTGACGAAATGGCTAATTCGGCAAAATAGAAGTCGGCCTAGATTGCGCTGTACAATAAAAACGTATTTATCTGTTGAACAGATCCTGGACCCATTGGCACCACGAAACTCTTCGTGTTTACTTTTTGCGTTTTTCTGCATAAAACGTTAACATAGGAAATGAGCACAAAACTGCGACTGCCGAACAACCCTCAGCGCATTGTGCATACATCAGAGCAGCAACGCTTGGTAGCAGCGGCGTCGAAAGGAAGGGGCTCTTTGAGCCCCGTCTGGCTGAGTGCCGTGCGTATGTTCCCACCAGCGCCACCTCCCCTTCCATATGTGGTGCCATCAAGGGTCGGTCACTTTGGCGCGACCGAAGCAGCTGCAAAGATTGCTGAGAAACAGATTCAGGTGATTCTTTGCGCTTGTTTTTTCATGTTCAGCATGCGTTTTTGGGTCTGTCGATCGCCGATGAATTCTCTCCCTCGAATGAGTCCGTGCTTGTTTCTCTCTGTCCGATGGAAATCTCGATTCTTCTCTCTTTTTTCGAATGCGCGATGCTATCGATCGAACGATTCCTCTCTCATGAATGCAATGCGTCTGCTCGGCTAACCCACATCAATGCCGCAACAGTCTGTCCAATCCCCGCATCGCACCCAACGTGCCGCCCTGCGCCCAGTCTACACAAAGACTGCTCCTGCAGTCGTGTACCCCGAAGACGCACTGCGAAAGCAGTTTTTCAAAGCGCATCCTTTCGAACAGCTCAGGCCGCGTGCGCTCATTGAAAACGTGGATGCGCTCGCTAACCAGTCGAGCAGCGAGAGTTCGTTTACTAGTGGGGCGGAAGTGTCGGGTGAAACGTGAGTGTTCCTCCTTGTTTGGGGTTTCGTTGGATGTTTTTTCTCAATGCGAAAATCCCGAAAACAAATGCCTCTGCTCTCTCCCACGGATATTAGTGTCGTGCAAACAGCAGTGCGCTACTCATCAACTGAAAATATCCCTCTGTCGGACGCATACAACCGTGCCCTTTCCGAATTCTACGCAGTCAGGCGTGAGCAGGAACAGGCGCAACACATGAATGCCACCCGAAACCGTCTCGAATTGTTAAAGAAGCTCGACGCGCTCAAAAAACTGCAAAAAGAATTGACTCCCGAAGCTGCGCAAGAATCTCGAATCGAATTGGCCACGGAAATGGCCAACATTGAGAAATTGATGGAGCATAAGCAAGTGTCTTGGTTTAAAGAAAGAGAATCGGAGCAGCTTGCTGAGAGCAAGGCGTTCTTGGATGTGTTGGACAAGGAGTACGTGCTTTTTTGTTTTATCCATTTGATTTTGCAACACACTTATCTCGCGCGTTTTCTCTCTCCTTTCCCCTCCCAGACGCGAGGAAAAGCGGCAATTGCAAGACAAAATGTCTCAGTTCGATTCTCGCAATATGAAGAAGGACGCATGATTGGGCAAAACGTTTTTAAAAAAAATACACGAACGATCAAAAGAAAAATTATACAGCTTCATTTTGATTAATAACTCCACTCACTGCCTTATACATACGTACACGCAACATACGAAAAACATATGAAAAATCACCACAATATAAAAGACATAAAAATAACTTAGAAAAACTTATACTCAAACGCGCACTTACAAAACCAATGAATAATTACTCTTCTTCTTCTCTTGAATCACTCTTGACCCTTCCTAACAAGCGAGCTCATAAACTCATTAAATCCCCTCGTACTCCGCCTGCCAATGGTCATGAAGCGGCCAACACCTCTCGCAACGCCACGCCTGGCCATCCACGAAGAACCTTCCGCCTCTGAATTTTCATGCAGTTCCTGCTGATACTGCTGTTGTTGTTGTTGCTGTTGTTGATTCCAGCCACCTTGATGCATTTGATGTTCGTTGGAATCAACAAAGGACATGTCCTGATGTGAGAAATCTGGCGAATACAACGTCTCTGTCGACGCAACACCGCCGTCACTTCCGCTACCGTAAACAAGCGCCGAGTCGCTGTGCCATGACTGCTGCGACGCGCACGGGCGCTGCATGCGCAGGTCCTCAAACGCGTCATCGTGAAACGCGTTCGATGAATTTGAATTGCTTTTCATTTGCATCGCGCGCAATGCTTCGTCGTCCATACTCGCGCGCAAGTATTCTGGTTCTTGTTCACGCCGCACATTGTTTGGTTTAGATCCAGCCTGGCCTGTTGTTGCTGCTGCTGTTGATGCTGCGCCTGCCGCTGTCCAAGATCGCGCAAACAAAGAACTGCTCGAGGCATGACTCCAAGTCCCTCCACTTTTGCCACCCTCTTCACCGGATAAATGCACAGCCGAAGCAGCAGCATGGTTCTTTGACGATGGACCCCACGTGCCCACCATTGCAGACACTGGTTTCCCACCATCCAACGCTGCAGAGTTTATGAGTCCCTTTTTACGTGGCACGGTCTCTGATTGGTTGTGCGTGCGAGAAATCGCGTGGTGAGTGGGGGTGATGTCTTGAATAGTGCTGCCCTCATCCAAGGAGAAGCCACTGTTACGCTCGTCGAAAGTGGTGTCAACAGCTGCTGGAATGCGGGGCATCTCTTCTAGGTTGAGTTTAAAAGGTACACTAGGACACCGAGGAAGAATGTCTTGGCCCGGAAATGGAAGCGAGGTGGCGCCATTGTTTGATGCCTCGATCTTATACAGCAATGATTTGGGAGAGGGTGTCCATGAAAACTCATCCGCATCGGGTTGAGAATCTTTTGGTTCCACATACTGCTGCGTGATGCCTCTCTTCAACGAGGTTGATGAACTGGCAGTCATTGAATTCTTTGAACTGCTATTTTCCCTGAATTTCGACTTGCGCGCGGGTGGGACAGGTGCGTATGGTGCACGTTGACCAACAAACTGCTCACTCCTTTCATCTTCGGAAACAATGGTTGAAATCGCTGCAGGAGGCGGAGGGAAAACGCTCCCAGTCGTGCCTCTGTTGGAATGCATCTCTGCGCGCTTTTCTTGCTGTTCCAAGAAGGCGGTACGGATGTTGAATGGAGCGTTCGAATGCATGTCCTGCCCCGGCATTGTGGCCGAGTTCGCCATGGATTGAGGAATTGTCGGTGGGCTCATAATACTAACTCGCTTTTGTTCCCGGCGATGGCTGATTCGTTCCAGCCAGTCGTCAGCATGCTGATTGGGGCTTTGATATTCTTCAAATAATGTGGATGAAGATTTTACCTCCTTCAATGCAGAACGCTGTATGGCAGAACGAACGTAAAAAGCATTAGACTCCCTTTCGTGGCCAGGCAAGTAATAAAATAAGTTACTTAACTATTGGTCCAACTTGCGTTTTATCGTGTACCCTCAAAGAAGAATAATGTTTACCCTCCGATCCTTCATTTGTGAGTGTAATCGCATCGAGCGATTTCATTCTCTCAGATGCAGGCCCTTCATTTGCTGAATACCGCGCGTGGAAGGAATTGGAGCTGATGGGCTTTGTCACATCCCTCAACGCTTGAATCCCCAAACTTGCGCGCGTATTGTTGAGATCTGGTGGGAAATAGTCTTGTGTTGGATCTGGATTTACTTCCCCGCTTTCAATGAGACGAGTAAGTTTCTGGGACACAGCTTCGAGGACATCGGAGGTGCTTGGGACAGTGGCATACCTCCGTTGCTTTTGCTTTTGCTGCAATTGTGGTTGCTGTTGCTGTTGCTGTTGCTGCTGCTGTTGCTGTTGTTGTTGCTGCTGTTGCTGCTGTTGCTGCTGTTGATGAACAAACAGAGTGGAGCAGGATGAATTATTTTTCTGCGTCAGAAGACTCTTCTTTTTTGACTCTTCCGAATGAGTCTGAGATTGCCAAGCAGTTCCTGCAGATGATGTCGTTTCTTGCAAAGGGCATTTCGAAGCCTCGGAGGAGATTGGAGTCATTTGGAGGGTTGCAGCATCCGTTTCAGGCACGGAAGGCCCACCACCAAGAAATATCGCTGTGCGGTTTCCTTCTTCTTCTTCTTCGTCTTCAAAGCTGTGACTGTCATTTTCGAGAGCGGGTTCTTGTTTTTCGGTGCTGCCTGCAAAACAACTCGCATCCACAAAAACGTCCTCACTGGATTCTGTCCTGCTGAAAATTTGACTCGAATTCGCGGCCAAAGATCTCGGTTTGGATGATGCTGGAGGTACAGCCGGAGGAGATTGAGAAAGGGAAGACTGGAAGCGGCTTGAATCTTCAAGATTTTTTTGAGTAATGAACATTTCCATGGAAAGAGATGGACGCGACTTTGATTTTCGAGATGGATTGTTGATTGTGTCTGGGCGGATTGTTTCTGTTCCGTCGTCTGGAATTTGAAAAGATAGAAGAGACGCGGTGCTTTTTGTTTGAACTAAAGAAGGCGACTTCGAGGTAGGAACTACCCAAAAAAATACTTGGATGTTAGCATGTGAAATAAAATCACAGAATAAGCTCATTCTACCGTTTGGGCTTTCAAAAAATTTAAGTGCCGGATTTGCGAATTCCACCTGATTCGGTTCTGGGAGTGGGTCCGCAGATATAGCGTTGCTCGCAGTCACAATAGGGGTTGAAACGGTACTAGCTTCACGCCTCTTTACGGCAAGCATAAACGCTTTAAAGGCAATCTGTTTAGGCACACGGTCGTGCGTCACGTCCTCCTTCAACACTTCAAGTTCAGTTACAGAAAACTGGTCGTATTCGATGAGATTGAAGAGAGTCAGAAGCTGCTCTGGAAGCAATGGGTCATCGAAGGAGTTGCGCCACTGGATCGAGACGCGGCAGACGAATGAGTAGATGACGAATGAAACCGACGACGCTGGATCCGAGTCTGTTGAGTTGCGCAAGTCTGAGGCTGCCGAATGCAGAATACGACGCAGCAGAACTGTATCCATGTCGGCACGAACGGCAGCAACGATGGCTGCTGCCCACTGTGGATAGTCACGGTTAAAGGAGGAGTTGGCTGAGATGGAAGCAAGGGATCTGGTTTGCAGCTTGTCGCTGGAGACGGCGCTTTCAATCCATGCTCTCAAATGCATGACAAGCGATGGCACGCGAAGATAAGAAGCGAGTTGCAGAAGTTGAAAGACAGAGCGCAATGACAGCGACGCGTGCGATAGCGAGCCAAAATACAGCCACTCGAGCACACCGCGTAGAGAGAGCGCACTGCAGGGACGTGGAAGAGATACGCGGAAGACTGGTAGCTTGATTTGCTGTTTTGCGGTTGGGTGGGTGTTGTCGCCATTCACGCCACCCCCTCCGTCAACACTGACCCCATCCACGCAACTGACGCTGCCGACACCGTTGATACCATTCCCTCCATCCATGCCGTCAGATGTACGAAGGCTCCTCGAGCCAGTCGCTTCAAACAGCTCGTCAAACACAGTGCTCTGGGCGGACAGAATCACGCGGTGCACAGGAACATACTCGGAGCGAGCGTCTTCTCCGCCATCCACCTCGAGCATGGCGTCTGCATACCGGCCTGTGACAAAGTACGCGGCAAACAGATGAAGCGGCACCGCGGGTCTCTGCGTCGCCATCGAGTAATGCTTGGCTTATTATTTCTTGAAATCGGGCGACACGTAAATATTTACTGAGCCCGAAAACATTTGCTGTATTTATCGTATCGCTGAACTTTAAATAACAAGGCAAACCACATCAACCCTCAGCCCAACAAAAACAATCCATAAAAAGGGAGTCCATCCTCACAAGTCAGCCATGCAATCCTTCGACCACATTCCCCTGTCAGACGGTCGGATGGACATCGTCCCGCAGGGGCCAGACCTGGAGATTGGCGACAAGACCTTCTACTACAAGACAGTGCCCCACGACTATCACACGGCCGTCCATTGGCGAAAAGCCCTGGCTCAGTATGCCTTTGCTGTGCATAAGGTGAGTTTTTGCCGAATTCTGTGGTTCTACGCCTGCCATGCACCTACTCTGAACATCCGCAATGCCCATTTATCTGTTTCCAACATCCTTCGCCATCCCGCTGCGTTTCTTCTTTTTTTTTTTTTGAAATGTCTAGGTTCTCCAAGCGTCGGACGAAGCTGCGCCTGACCCGATCCTTGGTCATGACCCCATCACCACTCTGCTGGCGATGGAGGGGAACGAAGCCATGGCCCTCATTCTTTCCCGTGCTGAATCTTACCTCAACACCAGCGCCACATCATTTATTGTGAGGAGACGGATCTTTATCCCCGAATAGTTTGACTTGACTAATGTTATCATTTATTCAGCCTGTTTCCTCATTTCCCTCCGGTTATGTCTTTATGCTATACGCGGTATGTCATCATGCATTTAGGGGTCTGCTTGTCGTTCATCATTGTTTTTTCTGGCCTTTTAGTTTGAAACGAAAGCAGCTCGGGCAGCTCGGGAAGCCCGCGAAGCACATCAATCTGCGCGAATAGAAAAAGGATCATTCGTGTAAGGAAAAAGTCTTTTTCAGGCTACTCGTTACTGTTTGTGCTGATATAACAAAGTTCCGAAGCCGGGATGATTCTGCGCGTGGACCCCTACCTTTACGGCCATCCGGCAGGTCGAAGCCACAGATTCAGATCCTCAGTCGAACTTAAGCCGCATATTATCTGGCTCCTATGGGGTCACTATGCAACCAACGAAGCTCCGACGCCCGTCTCGCAGCAAGAATGGAACGCCCGCGACGTTGCGCTGTGTCACTGCAAATACTGCCCCTATTATATAGCCCGCTTTAAGGACGAATTTTTCCTACCGCTAACGCGGCCCATGGTTCTGCAGCAGATTACCAAGAAGCCAAGGTTTGATCACACATCTCCGGCAGCCATCTTTCGATTGCACGAATACGTCTGGGTTCGGGTTCTGATTATGCAGGATCAGGACACTCGGTCGCGGAAAACAAAGGTTGCTCCAAACGTGTTTGTTTCGTTGATTGACGACGCCACGCGGCCGTATGGGTTTCAGGTATTGACGGATAAATCCGTTGGAGGCACAGTTACTTACTGGCCGTGTAAGATTGTTGGAAGGAAGCGAGAGCTGGATGTGTTGCTGGGGACTTTGTTCGCAAAGATGGTCAAAAAACGCTTAACTGATGGGAGCGCTGGTGCTGGCGTTTCCGGACAGGAAGCTGCGCCCGAAACACCTTTTATAATCAAGTACACTGTCAAACTGTTGGGTTTTGAGGAGAATGAGGACTCGGCTGAGGTGGACGATGAAGCAGAACATGTGTTGTCGAATGTTTCCATGGGTTCAATTCAGCCATATCTATCTACGCCACCTGCAAGTGGTCTGACCCTCGATGAAAAATTATCGGATGAGGACTCTCGGTACTATGAAGAAGCGTATGCTCGGGTATGGTTTTCTTTTCTTTCTTAATTTTTTTTATTTTTTTATTATTTTATTATTTTATTTATTATTTTTTATTTATTTTTATTTTTCATTACTCGATTTGTCTGACAAGTTCACTGGCACCAACTAGGCCATCGAAACCATCCACGATGTAGCCAAGCATTGGTCGCCTGAGGGATTTTCAGCAATCATGTTTGGAACGGAACTCATTCGAAAAGGCGATGTCGTTCGTATGAAGCCATCAAGCGGCACCGTGGTTGAGAATGTTGTTAAGATTGAGTCGTTTGATGATTCTGATCCAAGCAATGTGCGAATCATGGGCCGGCGATGGGAGCGGGACGATGCATTTTGTATCACCATGCGAGACATGAAAACACGTATGCAGGCTTGGAAAATCATGGACGACGTCACGCCCAGTCTTGTTAATCTGGATCAAATTGCTGGGCGATTGTATCCAATTGTGCATGACGGAATTCAGACAATGAGTATTGTCGCATCCACATATTGGGCCGACTGGACAGGAATTATTGACGAACGATGCTTTATGCCCGCCACCACTCGAAGGCCAAGCCATCTTTCAGAATCGTGCCATGATGATTCGGACGTTATCCCCAATCGTGTGATGCAGGTGTTGACATATGCCCCGGGGAGGGTGAAGAAACAAATCGCTGCTGCACCCTCCAGTTTAAATCGACGAGCCTCGGCTCCCATTCGAGCACCACTGGTAACGCCGAAAGCGAACTCTTCGAAAAATTCCACTGCTCGACTCCCTGCGACTGCGCCGGCCAAAAAAGTGGAAAATGCTGTCGTGCTGGCGAGCCCGCGGTTTAGAATCAACTTGTCTCCGTTAGTGCAACCTTCGCAAGCCTCGCCACTTTTGTCGCGTTCTGATGGGCCTCTTATTTCCCTTCCTTCGAAACCGGAGAGGCAGGAAAAATTCGAAACTGTTGGTGAAAAGAGGAAAGCCATTTCTGCATCGGTTGCGAACCCTTCATGGGATTCAGATGAGGAGGCCTCTCTTGAAATGAAGCGTAAAAAAGTCAAGAAGCATCTGTCGTATTCGATTAAGGAGAAAACAACTGCCACGGATTCAGTGAAATCTCGAGATTCTATTGGCACGAAAAAGGCGAGTTTGCCGGGTGGGAGTTCTTCAACAACGCAAGAGAAAACACAGCAATCACTTGTATCGCAGAGCAGTTTCCGCAATTCGTATAATTCGAAATTCAACGGAGGGTATGAAAACGAACATGCCAGTCAGAACTATAGGATTGCGTCACTTCCCTCCATATCTTTCCGAAACAAATCGGCCGTCGAATCCCAGCGAAGGGCGCATCAGATTCCTCCTTCTTCTACCATCCACGCCAATAATCGAAGCTCTGCCGTCAACTCCAACATTCGAAACTCTGCCGAATCCAACAGCAAAAACAAGGTTGTTTCCGTCTCATCCAGTCGAGACTTTCGCGACGATCTCGCCGATATGTTCGACAATAATTCAGACGATGAACGTGGGGCCATCTGGCCTGATGTCACATCCGGCAGGAATACGGTCTTGTCCAGCGAAGTTTTAAGCAGGGATGTCGTGAAAAGTTTACCTCCGAAGCGGTATTTGCACTCTTTCGAGAATCAGGCTTCAAGCAGCAGTGCACTGTCCTCCCCGACCCAAGTTGCCAAAAAGGCCAAACCAAACCCTGACACTGTAACTCCAAAACCAACTACGGTCAAGTTGTATGTAGCAAAGCACCAGAAGATTCTCTTCCCCAAGCCACCAGCTCAGGCTCTCACGAAGTTGATGGACAGCTATGACATTGCATCAAAGGCGCTCTCTGACGGCATACCTCCTCACATCATGAATAGTGTGCCAAACATCAATTCGACAGAGATTTCAAGTGTCGAGCTTGTTGTGCCACCTCATGTGCGAGAAAGGTGAGATGGTTCCTTTTATTTTCTTGTGACCTTGTTTTGTAACACTCTTCTTGAACAGGTTCTACAACATCAAAAAGAAAATTGCGGCAGTGCGAACAAATGGCCAATTCGTTGATATTCTTCAACATATTGTGCAATTAAGCGAGTCTGGGTCCTTGTCCAAATTGGTGGCAAACTCAAACCGAAAAGCTGAACCTCCCACCTCCAATTATCAAAAGGCAGTTGAAAGGCAGTTCAAGACTGCTGTTCAAATTGTCGAAAGACATCCACCTTTGAACACACCCAACCGACATTCAACTTCCACTCCACCCACAAAACAGCCAGTTTCTGCTCCTCCCACAAGACAACCAATTCCTGTTCCACCCGCAAGACAACCAATTCCTGTTCCGCTCACAAGGCAATCTCTTCCTGTTCCGCCCACAAGAGAACCTATTTCTTTTCGACTCGCACCAGCTGTTCAAATTGTTGAGAAGCGCCACTTGACTCCACAGCCAAGGCTGCCATCAAGGACAGAGTCTGACAAAGCGTTTCCCTCAAATACTTCAAGCTCACGATTTAATGGTGGCAGCCTTTCAAAATCTCGGCCTGAGACACACAGTATGGATGCTACCGAAAAGCGTCGGTTGGATGACAACGCCATTGCAGCTGCCTTTTTGCAACCAAAACCTGTTGCAGTGCCGGTTCCACAAGCTTCAGCATCTTCAACAACACCAGCTTCTTCACAGCACACAACACTTCCAATGCCTGTTCCGCCAGTACCCTTGACAATTGATACACCTCCACCACGCCCTTCAACAGTCCCTTCATCTGCCCCATCACATCCAACAACAGAAGCCCCAACTGCTCCACCAATACCATCCACACAGCAACCAACTGAAGCCTCAATAAGCATGGCCAACAAGAAAAACGCGTTGTTTGCAAAACTAAAGTCACTTCCAAGAATCAACCTTCCACCTCAGATCATGCAGAATTTGTCTTCATTGGCTGCAACAGAAAGATCTTCTGCAACTCAAGAAGAAAGGAGGGATTTTGAACTTCCAGCTTATTCACAGGTATTTCCTGTCAATCACAAATGATTTGCTGTTTTGTAAATCTGTTCAACTGTATTAACAAAAGAAAAAAAAATTAGCCTCTCATTCTACCCACAGCACAGCTGATGGCCCCATTTGTACCTGCCCCAGATATTTTATCAAGCACTGCATATCCAGACGCCAGCAGGGTGAAAGAACCCAACATAACTGACACTGTGTTAAAATCAGAAGAGCAGACAGCCACTACCACACCATCTGAGTTGGATGCACTTCCATCTGATGAACCCAGAGGCGCACAGTTGGAAAGTAGCCAATATCCAGAGCCTGCACCTGGAGCTCCATCCATGTTTGTCTGCAATATGGAAGGGTGCCAAAGGTCTTATCCAACTTTGGCCCAGCTTTCACGACACCAAAACTCTAAGTGGCTTGTTTGCCCTGTTCCTGGATGCACTTTCAAAGCCCACCGCTCAAAAACTGATTTTGCTCACCGCAAAACTCATGCTGTTCCTCTTGTGAAAACTGACAATGCACCTGTTACTAAACCAGTACCTACAGTTATGCCTTCACCCAAGCCTGCGTCAAAGGTTGTGCTTCCTGGTCCAGTGGAGAATTCTGCTGCTGCAGCTCAAAACCCCCCTGCTGTTACATCTGTTATTCCTTCAGTGGCAGAAGTGCCATCTGACATCAAACCCCTGGAACCAGGGCTGTATTCAATTGCTTCAAATCTTCCAGTCGCCATTGCTTCAGAACCTCTGCATGCTGCACCTGTTAGGCCTTCCAGCACAGAGGAGCCCTCTGACACCAACACTCAAAAAGTAGCTCCTCAAGTCACCATGCATACTCCTATTTCAAAAAATCAAGTGCCTTTGTCAGCTATATCTGTTGTGTCACCTGCTGTACAAGCAGTGTCCAATATCAAGCCTTCAGAATCAGCAATTGTCACCCCATCTCCTGTTGGCAAGGCCTCAGAGTCTGCAGCAATCTCATCTGCTGCATATCCTGCAGCAGCTGCAGTAATAACTTCTGATGCCAAGATGCCATTATTGGCCACTTTGATAACTCCTGTAAAACCAGCCTCTGCAGAGACTCTGAGAATATCTGATACATCTGGTTCAATGGTCACCTCAAAAAGCCATGCTCTTGCAAGCAGCAACAATAGACCCCTCCTGCCATCAGCATTTCAGCCAATCAAACCAAAATCTGGCAGTGCTACTCCAATTGTAGCAAAGGTTTCTGTGTCATTGCCAGGACTAAACAAGTCACCTGCATTGGGCACTGCTGGAACAGCACTTGCTGACCCAAAGGTGCAACATGCCCCAGAGCAGCAAAACAATCAACATTCATCACCCTCACCAGTTGCTGATATGGAGATTGAAACCCCAACAGCAGAGAAGAAGTTTTTTGAACATGTCTTCTGCAAAGGTACTGAGGATGCCAGAAAAGTCCTCTTCCAGGAGGTATGCTGCTGTTTGCTCTTGTGCAATTTCATCTACTCATGTGCTTTTCTTTGCAGAGTAAAACATCAACTGTGCTTTCACTGCCAAATGTTGTGCCTGCTCCTGTGTTGTCAACTGCCATCAGCTCATCAAGCACCACTCAAGCTACTGTCTCAAATACCACTAATGTGACAGGTGTGCATCAGACAAACTCTTCTGTGAAGGCTGGTAGCACACCAATCATAGCCACTACCAACAAAGAATCCTCCACAGCTGCATTATTGTATGAGATTCTCCCTACATCCAATGCAAATGTGCCAAATTCAAACCAAGCACCTGCAGTAAAGGAGATCAGACAGCATGCAGAATTCTCAAAGTCAGCAAATTCAGCCACAGCATCAATGTCATCTCCATATCAACCAAGCAACATCTCAACAATGGATGCCAAACTACAAGCTCATGCACTCCAGATTGAGTCATTACCCTCTTCATCCTCATCATTTTCAATCTCTGCATCACTTGCACATGGGACAGGTCCTGTTTCTGGCAGAAATGTGGGGGAAAATGCTGCAGTGCCATTTGTATGTGGTGTGGAGGGATGCACACGTTCATACCCAACTCTTGCAGCACTGACAAAGCACAAAAATGGGAAGCAGTTGGTGTGTCAGCAGGCTTGTGGGTTTACAGCACACAGGGCTCAAAGTATTTACGTACATTGCAAAGAAGTGCATGGAATCCAAATTGACAAGATTGTAAAAAAGTGAGAATCTTAACTAGTAGTGTTTAGAATAGCTCAAGAATTGGCAAACTTGCTTCTAATTTTAATAAAATACTCTTACCATCAAAGTGGCAAAGTATCAACTGATTATGAAGTTAAGACAGCAACTCATTAGCTTTATTTCATCCGTTGGAGCTGGTTGTTTATTTTATTTTATTTTACTTTTTTTGGCCATGTTTTCCACTTGGTCTGCTTGCTTGCATTCATTTGGATGAGGGGGTGTGTTGAAATTTACATCCTCATTTCTTCACGCACAACATCTATTCATAACTTTCCCACACCCATGAACCTCTTCAACTTCAAAACACCTTCAAACTGTCTGCCTTGATCCGAAACTACACACCCCGATTCTGTGAACCTCTGCAAACACCTATAAAAGCTCTTTCTCTTTCTGTGTTGAAGAGTAACTACAATAAAAAGCACGTATCCAAATCCAAACCAGTTTTCAACAGATTAAGAGTCTGACTACTACTGATGGCTACTACTACCTCCCACTCATCCGAGCTCTGCAGTTTCAAGCTTACTGCCGCCACTGTCCACCTCTTGCCCCAATGGTTCGAGCTACTCTCTGGAATCATGGCCAACAAGCAAATCCTCCACGTCATCAACACCAAGATGATTCAACCAGCAGCTGCCAACAGTCTCACTCTTGCCAATGCTACTGCTGCAGACAATACTCTACATGACTTTACTGCCCACCAAAATTCTGTCCCTGCAAATTCTCCAGTTCTCTACTACTGTTACACTGACACTGCTAATGCCTTCCCTGGAACCCTCAGTCAGCAATTCAATGCTAGTCGTCTCATTCGTCTCAACCTCAAATCTTCTTTCGCGTCCACATTGCCCAGAACCAACTTTGCCTACGACTCTGTCAAATATATTCTTGGCTTGTATATTGCTCATACAGCTAATCCTGCTGTCATTAACAAAAAACTTCGATCCATAACTGCCTACTGGAATGATGTTTCTACACTCTTGAATGACCTCAAAGCTCTCAATGCTTGTCCAGAAGTCCTCCCACACATCCAATTTGATCAAATCAAATGTCACCTTATCAATTGTCTCCATTTTGCTTTTGGTTCTGTCAAAGCCCACCTTTACAACACTCCAACTATTACCGACAAATCGACTCTCTTGACTGCTTTTCTGATTCAGGAACACAACATTGGTTGGACTCCTTCTACAGTTGCTCTGACCACTGGTTCAGGGTGCTACCTCATCCAATCAACCAAAATCAAAGAAAAATTCTGACATTTCTTCAACTCGAGGTGCAGCCAGACCAACCAACAACACTTCAGCAGCCATGCCCTATCAGCAACCACTGCATGCTCTTGAACAACGGGATCGTCCATCGAAACCATGTACTATTTATAATGCAGCAAATATTTCAAATGCTCTACACTGGAAAAATCAATGCTACCGAAACCCCAACTACCTCAGTGAATGCCTGAAGCCAATCCCAGTAAACATCACCCTGATTCCATTCACTCATGTTGGTTGTGCCATTCGCAGCAATCCCGACATTCTTCGAATCTATCAATCACAGTCATTACCAACTTCAACTCACCAACCTCAGCAGCAAAATCAGCAGTCTTAAACCACAATCTCCCAACCATCAAACACGGATATTCTGTCTGCTATACAAGCTTTTACTGCTTCCATCAACTCCAACAATCAACAACCATCAGTCAACAATTCATTTGGAGGTGCTGCCTCACACCGGCGCTCAGGATCATTTGAGGGTGCAGTGCATCAGGGGGGACACTTGTAATGAGTGTTATGCCATCTTCTATTTCTTTACTTTCTCTTCCTTCAACCACTGAAACACATGTTACTTTCCCTTCTTACCCAATATTCGACTGCAGCTCCACCAAATCAATCTTCAAAACTCTCGAATATTTCACCAGCTACGTTCCATCACCCTCACACATTGGCACTGCCACAGCTGGCAAAAATCTTCACTGTGACAGCTACGGCAACGTCTCCATTCCATTATCTGACAATGTCAACTTCATCAACATTTCCAAAGCCAAGTTTTCTCCTACTGTTGCTACCCATCTACTCTCAGACAACGATTTGGAAGCCTCGGCTTATCACTTGGTTCACATGGCTGGTCTTCCCGGAAAACTTTACCAACCTTCACTGTCAAACTCATGTACCAATCACATTTTTGTCATTGATACCATTAAACATCACAGACTTCATGTTCTGCCAACACCCACATTCAAATCTTCAACCTTGTTCTCTAAGCCCCTGTCTTCCATGCTAGCACCTGCTCTCAAACATCTACGCGTTTCTGACACGTCCAGGGCTCAAATTGATTCAGCTGTCATGCGGGTCAAGCAAGATCTGTTGAAACATGTGTAGAAACATAGTAGGTGTTCAAGTTAAAGTTGGATAAAGTTAGACGGCTCAAGCTTTATTGGATCACTGACACCAAGTAGTAATCCTGTGCCTCATGTTCTGACATTAATAGTACAACGTGTTAGTAAAGACTGACAGAATGGGCGTGGACCGTGGAGGAAACCACAGTCCAAATCTGATTGGTGTTCATAAGTACTTAAGTAATGTGATTGAATAATAAACAAGCCAACAGTT
>QEAP01000156.1:18357-50423 GCA_006535975.1 Chytriomyces confervae
GGATCCGTGTTTGCAGGATTCAACAAGATCTTCTCGATTATGATCGTCGACACCATGCTTTTGGTCATGCAAGCATTGATCAACTCAAGTACATGCAGGCTAATCAAACCACTGAAGATCTCAAGACTGTCCCGTTTCCACCTCCAGTCCAACATGAACCGTGTCAATGCTGTGTGCTTGTATCAAGAAGCAAGTCACCATTTCCACCTACCAAGTTCTCTGATTGTCCTTTGCCCAGTCACACTCTCAGCTTTGATGTCCTCCAAGTCTCTCCACCTCACCTCAACAAGTTCTCCTACTGCCTGGTATCTGCTAACTGGGAATCTGGCTACACAATGGGTTTTCTGCTTGAGCACAAACACGATGTGCTTCTTCACGCAATCAAAGTAATTGAATTATATAACAACTCTTTGATATAGATCCTCGTGTCATCTGTCTGGATACTGGTGAGCTTGGTGCTTCCTCAGTGATCCAAACCTACCTGCACTCCAAGAAATTTCCATGCACCCATCTCCACCATGCCAACATCAAATGGACTCCATGCCCGAACGAACTCTCCAAACCATCTGCAACATGGCTTGTGCTTACATCTACCATGCCAAGGCTCCACTCAACGTCTGGGGATATGCTCTTAACCACGCCTGCTCAGTCAAGAGCATTTTGCCAATCTTGTCAAGAAAAATCTCCTCACCGTACTACTTGGTTTCTGGAATTCGACCCCATGCCAACCACTTTAAACGATGGGGATGTCACGTCAAGTATTTTCTCGAATGCAATGTACGCACCAGCAAAATGGCTCCCAAGTCTCACGATGGCATCTATGTTGGGTTTAAGTCTTGATCAGTTGTTTTCCTTGTTAATGTTGTTACAGGAAAATTTTTCCCCCATTGTTTTGCTGACTGTACATTTTTTGAGGATGTTTGCCCTCTTTTTCCTACGTCTCCAACAACATCAATCTCATGAGAACCATTCAAAACCAGCTGTTGTCTCAACCCACCATTGACGCAATTCGTCCTGGTCTGAAAAAACCACCTGTCCATCACGCTCCACATGACAAGCTTTCCGGCTACTACGCCTCTGATCAACCAGACGAGTCCCTTCTTGATCCATCTGAATATACAGTAAAATTCCTCCCAAATCACGCCCATACTTACGTGGGTGATCCTCTTTCCTCTTCTCTGGAAATGACTCCAACATATATTTGAGGTTTGGGTATGGGTTATTCGTATCTTCCTGCAGGATAGGGGGATGCCCTGTTTGACTCCTCTTGTCGTTGAATATAAGTCAAGTGCACTTGCTGCAACTGTAAAATGGGTTGTTGCGTATTAATCATGGATGTTGACATGGCAAATCAACATGTGGATCTCTCAAATGTCCAGCAGCATCTCCTGCTGTCATGATCCCTATTTTATTCTTTCAACTAACACACATTTCGATTCTGCATCCTCATGCACTGAGCTCCAGTTCACCAATACCACACTGGCGACTTTATTCATCTCTGAACTGTGAACCCATGACAACACCAACATACAAATAAAGGAACGAAAACGTTTAACGTGGATTGGATGCTGCCTCTCTGTATTTACCGGTACATTTATGAACCCTTCTGCTAAATCTGCGCTGCGAAATGTTTCAGAGTGGCTCATTGGTAAAGCCACAAGCGTCCTGCTGCATTCCCTGTTTGTCTTTCTCCCCCACCAAAAAGTATTCAAAATGAATCCAGAAAAGTCAGTGGCACCGATCACCAAGCCTCAAACAGAAGACAAAATGCGTCTGTTCAGCTCTTCCTCACTGGCCACGCTGGGAGAAGAGGACGCGGCGGCTGCAGACGGAGTAGGCAGCTGTGAGAGTGAGAACAGCGATGGCATTGAGGGAAAGAAAGAGGTCCCGCGTAGGTGCCAGTCGCCAGATGATTCAAAGCAGAACAAGTCTATTGCTGCTAGCTCCGACCGTCCCTCCGAGGGCTCCCATCCCAGTGCAGCTGCAGGGGCAGTCCCACGCTCAGACTCCATACCTATCCCCCCTCCACTTGCAAACAACTCAGCTGCCAGCGCACGATCAACTCTCGTGGACTTTGACTCTCTCTCACTGTCCGACGGGTCCTTGTCTTCGTTTTCATCGCGCCGCTCGTCTCTCTCGAACACCTTTGGGTCGTTCTCTCATGGCAGTAATGTTACTCATTCCAGTCGCAGAAACACTCTGCCCAATCTTTCCTTGTCTCTTCAGCTTCCCAGTACTATACAGTCGCACACGTCTCCATCTTCAGCCACGGCCGGGGGTCCCACACCAACTCTGCTGTCCAGTTCAACTCCAACCGCAGAGTTATCGTTCCGCCGCTTCTCACTCCCAGTCGCGCCGGATCCTACAAACTCTCCAGCGTCTGCTGTTTCAGTTTACTCGTCGCTTAATAATAACTCATCCAATGGGATCCCAACCCCGCGCCCGTTTTCTCAGTCCTTCTCGCTGCCCTCTACGAATGCGCATTTTGCGCAGAAATACGGCACGTATGTTCCTCTCTCATCTTTTAAAACTTTAGCGCGTAAAAACTCTGTTGGTGGACATTTTGCCGACGCTGCTGGGCCGTCCTTGCCTGGTTCTCAGATGGCTGATGGTCATTTCCCACAAGCCCCTGTGCCTGTTACTGCGCCTGTAATGGTGTCTGCTCCTAAAAAGTATCCAGTGGACTTTGTGGCATGGGCGAGTATGGATTGAATCTTTTTTTTTTTTTTTTATTTTTTCTCAAAATGGGGAGCGTGTCGTTTTGTGTCCGTCCTTCCGAGTCTCCCGTGTAAAAACTATAAAATCTTTTCTTCTTTTAACTCTCCCTGAACGTGAAATAAAAATAAGCTTGCGTTTCCTTTCTTTTGAGTTTCAACATTGACCTTCATTGTTTGTCAACTTAATTAAAAAAGAAAAAAAGATCGAGAAAGATCGAGTTGATGTGTGGAGTTGACAAAGCGACCGTCGTGTATGAATGCCCGTTGGAGGAAAAAGAAGGTGTCGTTTTTTGTGGGGGAAAGTTGTCCTTTTTTAAAACTCACAGCCCCGCTTTAAATGTTGCCAAATGGGTCGTGTCATTCAAAACAACTGCGCGAAACACGAGATTATCCGGGTGCTGAATGTTTGCATTCGACAACGGAGCCGCATTGTCTTTAATTAGTGGCGCAACAGGGTTCGAGTGCCAATTCCTGTGTTCAGAGCTGGAAACTGGTGGCGCAATTGAACCTGTACCAGCAAGACCACCCACCGGAGTTGTAGTTCCGCTGGGAACAAGCCCGGTCGCGCCAGACACGCTAATCATTTCAGCAGCTGCAACATTCAGAGGAGGCGCCAAGTCTTGCGCCGGCACAACAACAGTGGCTACGTTTGAGTTCCCGATTCTCGGGGTAATTGCTTCAACAAACTCCTTTTTCAAGCGAGCGTCCTTGGACTCATTTTCGTCCAGCACGGCGACATCGAGGGTATTGATGCAAGTGTTAAAGTGTTGGTAGGTGTTCATGAAGGAAAGGTTGCGGTTGAGGATGCTTGCGAGCATGATGCGGATGAGGCGTCCGTGAATTACAACAGCAAAGTTCGTTTTCGACGGGTGAGATGCGATTACATTGTACAGGGCAGGAACAGATCGAAGTTCGACTTCCAACGGGCTCTCACCCCCTGGCGCGCTTGCTGCCAAAAAAAAGAAGGTTGAGGACCATTTCCAATCCATTAGAAATGAGCGCATCAATCAAAAGCAAAACTCCACACCATCAAAGCGACCAGCCTCCCACTGCCTCCAAAGGTCCTTGAGAGCGGGTGTTGGTAGCTTCCCCTCATATTCGCCCCATCCAATTTCGTTGAGTTGAGGCAGCTGAACGATTTCAGCGTGCGGGTGAAACTGCTTAATCTGACTTGCTGTTTCCATCGTGCGCTTTTTTTTTTAAGACAAAGACTTGGGGATTAGGAACATTGATGCATGGGAGGATTCCGCAACGAAATAGAATGAATCAATGTGGGTATACCTGCAACGCTGAGACAACAATCACGTCCACGGGGGTGTCTTTGAAGGCCAGGCCTAGAAGCGCAGCCTGCCTACGGCCTGTTTCCGAGAGGGGCAAGTCGATACCGCTGCCCTGCATGACTCCGAGTGCGTTTGCGCTAGTTTCGCCGTGTCGGATGAGATGGACCCTCTTAAGAAGCATGTGTGCAGATTAGATATAAACTGTATTTGTTTACTGTAAAAATATATTTGCTGGAATTACTTTTTACCGTTCGATTTTAAGTAATTTGTTAACAACAAAAAAAACATGGTCCAGCCAGAGTGGTTGCTGCCACTGGCACTGCTTGTCGTCATCTTCAGCCCGCGACTTGTTGTGGTGCTTCTTGTGCTCGGGGCTGGCTTTGCAGGCGGTGTGTACGCGGCAACCCGTGACAAGCCGAAGATCGCCACTCTCAGCTCCGACTCAACGCTTGAGGAGCGGCTGCGAAAGATGGATCTAGTTCAGCCGCAACTTCTGTCATCCATCCAGACCAACCTAGTACCCCAGATCGTTCCGACGACCCTCTCTGTGCCTCTCGATGTCAATGTCCTTGCCGCCCAATCTCGTCTCATTAGTCTGATCGTAAAGGACTTTATCAAGTCATGGTACGAGGTGCGTTTGGAAACACTTCTGTCGTTCATTACTCTTTCCTTCTTGTACTTGAACTGCTTGAATTAGGCAATCAATCTATCGCACTCTGATGAATTTCCAAACGCTGTCACTGCATCTCTTCATTCCGCATTTTTGACACTGGGCGAAGCTGCCGCGAAAACTAAAGTCGTTCATATCGTATCGCCAATCACTCAAACTCTGATCCGCCACATTTACGAATATCGCATTCTGGAGACGTCCACATTGCCTCTCGACGTGTATCTGGAAAGAAACCCACGCTCCTCATTCAACAGGTACATAAAACTCGGCCTTTTGTCTGCGATATCAGATGTCTGACAATGTGTTAACATGATAGATATGTGGACGCAAAAGAAACCAACAAGTTCTTGCGAAAGCTGTCGGCTCACATCATTTCAGTCATTCTTCCGAAACAAGACAGTGAATCTCCTGTCGTGTTCTCGATTCTGCGCGAGATTGTTGCAACGTCTGTTCTGGGCGGCATCGTCGATACATACAGTGATCCAGATTACATCAATCAGGCTCTGATTGCCTATATAAAAAGTGTCAAAGAGGCTGCAGCTACTACCGCCATTGATGCAGCATATGGTGATGAATATGAAGACATTGACTTTGCTCCTGTTCCTGCATCGATTTCCACGTTGGATCAAGTTCCCGCGACCTCATCGAACCAACCCAATCCGTCCTCATCAAAGCGAAACAACGCGTCCGCACATAAAGAAACCAAACAAAAATCCTCATCAGTTTCGAAAGAGAAGCAAATCAAATCTGCCGTTACGAATCCGGCTGGAGATCAGCTTTATGTTAAAGGTGACACGAAACTTCCGTCTTGTTTTCGAGACCACTGCTGACGCTTAATTATATCATTTTACCAGTGGTTGAAGCAAAACATATGCCAATGGGTCAGGGATCTTTCTTTTGCTCTGTGGCGTTTGGAAACAGTACCCTAAGATCTGAGAAAGTGGCATCGGACACGCAGCCGTACTGGAAAGAAGATTTTCTTTTGTGAGCAGTTTATTTTCATTTACTTTTTTGGTCGCGCATTTCTTGTCACAATTTCCAACATCGACTGTTCTTAGCGACTGGTCCCACTCGTTGAAAAACACGTACATTCGTATCGACATTTATGATGCGCTCATGATTCGAGGTATTGTTTTAAAAATGTTTTCTGCGCATCAAACCATGCCTGATGTGTTCTAATTTCTTAAATTTCAGACGCATTTATTGGCAGTGTGTATATTCTGGCAAGTGACGTACAAGCCAACAAATACTCGAAAGACTGGTATCCCATTGACACGTCCGAATCTCGCGTTGCAAGCGGTGCACAAATGGCGCAACTGAATGTCGAAGCGATGGTGATTTCGATCTCGAATTTGGATCGGATGGAAGATCCGGGTGCTGCAGAAAACCATGGAGTCAGTGTTGAAGGTCCCGCTCTCATCCCTTCCCCGGTTTTGGAAGAAGCTGTGAATGAGGAAAGTGAGTGGGAAGACATGAAGCCGAGTGTGGGCGATCATGGCGTGGAGATTGAAGAGGCAGTTCATTTGATGGATGAAAGTGGTGAAAGTTTGAGCATAGAAACGCTGGCAGCTTCTTCCATGGATTCACTCCAAGTGCTTGAACCAAAACCTGCCGCAAAGAATCAATATGTCGTGGATCCACTGCCATCATTTTCTACACCTGCTCCTTTAGTTGTATCGTTTCAGCCGCGCCCTGAAGTTGCCGAACCTTTGACAGTCGCTGAGGCAATTCGGCATCCATTCTACAAGGACAATTTTGAATCATATTTGGACTCTTATCAAGCACTGGAATATTTGCATCTCTATCGCGACTTGATGATCATGAAGCAGGACATTCGTTTAGATGAGGCGCGAGATATTTACAGCATTTATTTCCACACTCAAACGAATGTGAATGTGGATCGAGCCACGCTTGAAGATTTGAAAAGTCTTGTGACGGGCGAATCTTATTTAAGTGCCGCTGATGATGTGTTCAGGAAAGACTTGTTTGAGCGCATTAAGATGGAGGTTCTCGAAACGTTGGACATGTTTTGGATCAAGTTTCAAGCGCAACCTGGGTTTCAAGTTCCTCAAGATCCTGCACCCGTTGAAATATCAAACACTTTCACTCCACAACAACAGAAGCTCCCTCCAACTAAACCTCCCCGTGCCGGCACAGTGCAAGATTCGGATAAAAGCGTGACACTACCGCAATCAGCATCTCCTTTATCGCAACTCGTGTTGGAACCTCCTGCATCAAATCGTCCAAGTGTTCCCGCACGGCCAAAAATTTCCCCGCCACTTCCACTGCGCGAATCACCGCCCTTGGAGGCATTCGCTCCAACATTGCCTCCGCCATTACCCTCTCGACCCAGCGCACAAGAGGAAGAAGCAGAAGCGCGTAGAAAGCGAGAGGAAGATGACTTGATGCTTGCCTTAGCGTTACAAGAAGAAGAAAACCGGAATGCAGCAGCTGTGCGGAATGCTGCTCATCATTTCCCTGAACGACGAAGTTCGACTCACCCAAATCATGCTTTGGATCTGATGCCTGGCGGTGGGAATGCTTTTTTCTCTGCACCTGCAGCAGCTAGAAGCACGCACCTCAGTGGGCCTATTGCGTCTGAAATCGCCATTGTAAAGGAACGAATTATGGTGATTGAGCAAAGACTTGGCGATACAACGTATCCTGTCGAAGGAGGCTATGAACTCGTTGAAAACAAATTAAAGCTGCAAACGCTGTTGGTGCGGTTAAATGAAATGCTCGCCCTCGCCGAAGAAACCGAGTTCCAGTCTTCGTACTCGGGTGTTCCGACTATGGTGCATTTGTACAATGCCAAAGTTTCCATCACGGATTTGTCAGATTTTGAAGGCAGTGAGTCAATGAATGCAAAGGAATATTTGAGTGGACTTCTTTTTGGCGTTCAAGTCGAACCGACCGGGTCTGCTTCCGCTTCTACCGGTGGATGGGTGCTCACCCGCACTTTAACTCAGTTTTCAATGTGCCACGATGATTTGAGCTCGATTTTCCCAAAAATGGAGAAATACGCGTTCCCGTCACTGTCCCCTGCAATCTTACAAGCGAAACCGCAGTCTGCAGCTGCTGCAGATGCGCGTGCAGCTCTATGTGCAGATTTAGAAGCGTGGGTCCGTATCATACTGTCTGACCCAGTATTATGTCAGGCAATGTGCGTACATGAGTTGTTGCAGAGTGAGCGGCTCATGTCGAGGATAGAGGAAGCGCGGAAATCTGAAATTCACGATCGACAGCAACAGCAACAGCAGCAGTTGCAACGGAGTGGTGGAACTGTGCGAGGGCAAGTGTTTGGTGCGTTAAAATCTGCTGGATCTGTTTTAAAAAATGTTGCAGTGAGTACAGGAAGTGTTATTGGGAACGCGGCGGCGGCTGTTGCAAGGGATGTAAAGGAAGAATTTTCAGAGTCGGCAAAGTTGGTTGGTGGAGGGGAAGTGAAACGAAGTGGTTCGCAATCTGTGAATGGTGTATCGGGTAGTCGGTCGGCTGGGAATGCGTATAATGACCCGTATCGCTTGAAAGCAAGTGCTGCAGAATATTCGTCACTGCCAACAGCAAATAGCTCGGATTCGGATCTGCCGAATTCTGAAGTATTACGTAAATCTAATACTCCCGCGCGCAAGTCACGCTCCCCAACTCGAGATGAACAGTCTAGGAAATCAGGAAGATCGCCGTCACCAACCAAATTAAAAGGGTATCCAGAGACTGTCCCTGAGGAGTCACAAATGTCACCGCAGGAACTAGCAATCTTGTTGGAATGCGCGTTTGGCATCATTGAAGAGGTTTTCAATCTTTCCGACCCGAATCAATGGATTAGACAAAAGGGACTTCAAGTGGTTAAATCAGTTCTGCGAAATAACTATGGCAAAACAATCTCTGCATCCATTCAGACTCAAGTCGATGATATTAGGAGTCCAGAGTCTGTTTCGGGATACTTGAATTCCATCGTGAGTTGGCCCCCCCGAGTTTCATTGTTTCACTTATTGCCTCGGCTCAATCCTCTACTTTTGCCAAAAAAAAACAGTCGGACAATTTATGGCCAAACGGCGAATGGATGTACTCAACCCCAGACTATCTAGCAGAATTGGAAGCAAACAAACTAAACCCTCGAACCGACCAACAACGAACAGACACGAGAATTGAAGCAAAAGACCTACTCCTAAACAATGCAGCCCTTCTCGGCCTGGACGGAATCCAAACAGTTGTTGGCAAGACCAACACGACTGTGGGTTTGTCACGATTGTTTAATATGTTGCAGCAGAGAGATTTGAATCGCGGACTTGTTTGTGCGGTGTTGGAGGCGATGGTGCGGAGTGTGTTGAGTGATTGATTTTTTTTTTGACTTGTCCATTTTCCTTTTTCTTTTGTTGGGTTTCGGTTCACGTATCTCATAATAAATTAACCCGAGTATCTGTTATTGTCGGGTCTCATGTGATTATGTTGTGGTAGATTGCGTGAAGTCTCGTCTGCATGTTAAATAACGTTTGCATTGGCAACACGCCTTCTTTTCATATAGTGGACAGCGCGTTGCTGTTTATTGGCACACTTCGCGTTGTTCTAGGACCTTATCAGTGTGATTTTGTCAATTCCGAGAGTATCAAATTGTGCTACAGAAAACATTTGAGTAAAAAATACGTGTAAAATATTAAATTGGTCTTTGGGAACACGAAAGTGGTCATGTGAAAAGCGCACGAGTCTTTGCGAGAAAACACTTTGGTGCAGAACGAGCACTTTGTGGCAACCGTCTTTCCAATGCCGTGCACACTGCGAACGTGTCTGTGTTGATCCGATTTTTAGAATAACGGTTGGAGGAGCCACACCTTGGCCTTTTTTTTCTTTTTTGCGACAAGACCCGTTGTTGCGGCTGATGATGACCCAGATCCACCTCTTGAAAGATCCATTCTTGAATTGGGAACGATAGGACTCACGTCTCCATCACTTTCAGAGACTCCAAATCCAGCATTGATAAATGACCCATTCACTCTCTCTATTAGGCTGTACGGTGGTAAGCTCTGCCGTGTGGATGTAGATGCCAACATGCTGTCCTGATTCAGAGTGTACGCAACATAATCCGAGTTGAGTTCGGACTGGTTACGCGGTGGGTGAGCATGTTGTGGGCTCAACGGTAGCCCAATTGGGTGAAAGTCCAAGTCGCCAGAGCCGCCACCATTAGTTGTATTCACAGCATCCAACGCGACGTTTTGAATTGATTCGCCGTGAATTTGGGTTGGTAATTTCGAAATTACCGCGTGAATCATTTCCATCCACAGACTTTTGGAAGTTTTTGTTTGCGCGCATAGACTGGGGAAGCGTTCAAAAAAAAAATCTACGATGAGGAAAGAAATTCTGTGTGCACTCACATCCACGACTGAACCTCATCCCGAATCTCGAACGCAAGCGGCAAAGCAACGGCAGCTTGAATATTTGCAATCATCAACAACGATTCGGACAACTTGAACACGTCCAAACACTGCTCTGTTGGCGCAGACGAAGAAAACATGAAGAGTGCGTTTGTTGACAGGATAAAGAATCGACGGATTGAAAACGACGCGACGGAGTTGGGTTCAGTTGTGAAATTGTGCTGGTGGATTGGTGGAACCCAATGTAGAATTCCTGACAGGATGCTGGTATCTGGAGGACGGTTGGACCGTTTTTGTTATGGCCAAGTTATGATGTTGGATGAACCACACCTAGCAGCTCGTTGACGGTGCAGCCTTTCTTATCGGGATCCCCAGCTGCGGGAGACAGGGGGCCTTGTATAGTACTGTTATTGATACTGGGTAAGGGGTGTGGGATCGATCGAGAGGGATATCCTCACTTCCAACATCCGAAGGCTCCTCCTCATCCGCCAAACGGCCCAAGGAAGCGTCAATGTCCAACATCAGGGCCTCCAGTCTGTTCACGCTCATTTTTAAGTTTAACTGTTGAATATTTTAAAACGGATTGGATATATTCCTTTTTTGATGGGAAGTTGGATATTTTAATCAAGCTTGACAATTTATCATGGAGTTCTGGGTGCAGACAGCAGCAGACAAACAACTGGACGCTGAATATGTTCTCCAAACCTGTATCGGTGATTCATCAGTTTGTGACTGGCAAGCGATCGTTGCAATCCTGGTCAGTGTGCGTGACCCCCGCAGTGGCACACCGTCGGGAGAAAAAGGTAAGTCATGGATGCAGACAGCAACAGCATCCAAGGGGAACGACGGCGCTGTAAGACTACGTTATCCGAATGAATGTTGCGCGACTGTACGCGTGACGCGTTTTTTATCTCGGAATAAACCTGCACCCACGCGTCCCAAGGAAACCCTGTTCCAGCTTGACATAGAAAAAGTTACTGCAGGATATTTTTTTGGGGTACCGTTTCTGCTGCAGAATATTCGTTACTGCCAACAGAAAATAGCTCGGATTCATTGTCGGGTCTCATGTGATTATGTTGTGGTAGATTGTGTGAAGTCTTGTCTGCATGTCAAATAACGTTGCATTGGCAACATGCCTTCTTTTCACATAGTGGATAGTGCGAGTCGTTATCAGTGCCTTAAAACAGCAAGAAATCTCTTTTATTTTCTAAGCTCCTAAAAGATCTAAATCCAAACCCACAACCCCAGGGTACTTGACCATTTTTTTCTTTCTTGCGACAAGACCCGTTGTTGCGGCTGATGTTGTTCCTGACGAAGATCCACCTCTTGAACGATCCATTCTTGAATTGGGCACGATAGGACTCACGTCTCCATCACTTTCAGAGACTCCAAATCCAGCATTGATAAATGACCCATTCCCTCTCTCTATTAGGCTGTATGGCGGCAGGCTCTGCCGTGTGGATGCAGATGTCAACGCGCCGTCCTGATTTGGAGTGTACAAGGTGGAATCGCTGCTCCTGTGCGGGAGCAGTGCTTGGAATGAGGGCAGCGATTGTGAACTGGTAGGGTTTGAGATTTGCCGCCGTTGTTCGTGAATGTTTATAATTTCTCTTTGGATTTGCGCGTTGAGTTCCTGGCAATAAAAAAATATTAAAACGCGAAATTTTCTGTGCCTATTTTTTGTTGTTTTTGCTTACCAGTTTTGCAGATTCGAGTTGTTTAATAAGATTGTTCATTTCATCTTTTGGTGGTGGTGATGGTGGAGCTGGTGGAGCGCTTGAAGCAGAATCCGAGTTGGGCTGGGACTGGTTACGGTGTGGCTGAGCATGTTGTGGGCTTGGCGGTGGCCCAGTTGGGCGCAAGCGCAAGTCCCTGGAGCCACCGCCAATTGAACTCGAAGAACCCAACGCGACATTTGGAACCGATCCTCCATGTGTCTGGTTTGGTAATTTCGAAATTACCGCGTGAATCATTTCCATCCACAGGCTTTTGGAAGTTTTTGTTTGCGCGCATAGACTGTGTGGGTGAAGCGAAAGAGAGTTCAAAATGAAGGTGCGAAAAGGAAATAAATTCTGTTTTACTCACATCCACGACTGAACCTCATCCCGAATCTCGAATGCAAGCGGCAAAGCAACGGCAGCTTGAATATTTGCAATCATCAACAACGACTCTGACAACTTGAACACGTCCAAACATTGCTCTGTTGGCGCAGAAGATGCAAACATGAAGAATGCGTCTGTTGATAGGATAAAGAATCGACGGATAGAAAGCGACGCGGCAAAGTTGGGTTCGGTTTTGAAATTGTGCTGGTGAATTGGTGGAACCCAATGTAGAGTTCCTGACAGGATGCTGGTATCTGGAGGACGGTTGGACCGCTTTTGTTAAGGCCAAGTTATTTTGTTGGATGAACCGCACCTAGCAGCTCGTTGACGGTGCAGCCTTTCTTGTCGGGATCCCCAGCTGCGGGAGACAGGGGGCCTTGTATAGTACTGTTATTGATACTGGGTAAGGGGTGTGGGATCCATCAAGAGGGACATTCTCACTTCCAAGATCCGATGGCTCCTCCTCTTCCGCCAAACGGCCCAAGGAAGAGTCAATGTCCAACATCAGGGCCTCAAGTCTGTTCACGCTCATTTTAAGTTAAACTGTTAAATAATATTTTACAGACAGATAATCTTTTTGAATGGGAAGTTGGTGTTTTAATCAAGCTTGACCATTTATAATCACGCCATTTTATAAACGCTCAGGGTGCAGACAAACAACTGGACGCTGGATGAGTTTTCAGAGTCTGTGAGCTAAGACTTGGTCGATGCGAGGTTGTCAAGCGATCGCAGGAGTCGATCGAGTCGCTGTGAATGAATGCGCGTACCTGCTTGGACCCCCGCAGTGACACCCGTCGCAGAAAGGACTGAGTCAACCCAACTCATGGATGCAGACACTCCAGTGAGAATGAGAATGCGGGAATGCTGCTGTGTTAATCTGAATGAGCATGTGTTGGTCTCTGTGCGCATCTGGCTGGCGCTTTGAAGTGGATGTGCCCCCCGCACTCAATCTGGCACCTTCTTTTTGAATCCAGACTCCGCGTTCTGAGCACGCGCTTTCCACATTTGAAACAACAAACAACAAACAACGCGACCTGAACGCAACAAAAATGAAGTTGAAACGCAGAAGCACGTTTGTGGTATTAATCAAATGCATTTGGTCCAATTCCCCCAATTTTTATTACGGCCCCAATTCAACACTTTGACAAAATGAGTGCTGTCCAAGACGAGTGCGGCATTCTGGCTGCGTGGCAACCACGAGCATTTCCCATCAACTGCTGCATGAACGTGGCTTCTATCAGGTGTAGCCCTGCCGGCAAGGTCACGAGCTTGTGAGTGTGTCCGACATCTGTGATCCCCCCTCCCCACACACACCAGCATTGCTTAGTACCGTCTTGTGCAGGTCCCTTCCGAACAACAACTACAGCGGCATCATTGCGACAGAGTTGGGTCGACTCACGAGCTTATCCTTCATGTGATGCTAGTTTTTGCTTCCTTTCCCCGTCAATCATTGAACAAGCAAACGTTCAGAGAAATATTCAACAATTTATTCACGGGACCCATTCCAACCGAGTTTGGGCAACTGAGCTTGTTAACGTACCTGTGAGAGGCATATTTGTAAAAATCTGCTTCTCTCTTCTCGACGCGTTTCCTAACACAGCTGTTGTAAATTACAGCTCGCTGGACGGCAATAAACTGACGGGAGCAATTCCAACCGAGATTGCGCGGCTGAGCAGATTGGCACATCTGTTTGCATCTTTTATTTTTACAGTGACTGCCACTCCAATTTCACTGATTTTTTACTTTTTACCAAAAGCGATTTCCACGATAACCTATTGACGGGCACTGTTCCCACTGAGCTTGGGAAACTCTCGAGTTTGAATTACTTGTGCGTTGTTTTCTGTTTGAGTTTTTTTTTTTTTTTTACATGCTGAAATGGGCGTTTTTGCAGGAATTTGAAAAACGGTGGATTGGTTGGAAATATTCCGACGGAGATTGGCCAACTGACGAGTCTGACATTCATGTTGGTATCTTGTCTATTCAGATTCAGTCGCTGCGATTCTTACTCGCTTTATCCAACTGTAACAACAACAACCCACAGCTCCCTTGAACGCAACAATTTGACTGGAGGCCTGCCGACTGAACTTGGCCGACTGACCAACCTGGAAAACATGTCGGTCAAAAAATATATACTTGTGATTACATATTCCCTTCAACCGAGGTTGGCCAACAGGATATCCTTTCTTTGCCAGGGACTTGCATGACAATAAGCTGACTGGACGTGTCCCGACAGAGTTTGGGTTTCTGACTAGCTTGACCAACTTGTTTGTAGACAACCGCGTCATCTGTTATATTTGCGATCGACTGAAGCCCCACCCCCGTTTCCAGGTTTCTAAATGAAAACAAACTAACGGGCACACTTCCGTGCGAGATGGCCAAATTAAAGTGGCAAAACTTGTTTGTATTTTTTGTCAAGTTGACCTTCAATCGGAGCGAGGGCTCACTCTTTTTTTTTTTTTGCAAAATCAGCAACTTTGCAGGAAATCAGTTCTTGGGACCCGTCACACGCAATGAACTTACTTCTGTAAGTCGAAAAAAAAAAATAATTTCAAATCCTCCAATACATAAATGGAACTGATTCAAGATCATTTTTTTATTCTTCCCCAACAGCTCTGCAACAGCGTGTCAAAGACTTCCTCCTCAGCAACTGCATTGTCAGTAACATCCGTACCTAGCGTCGTCGTAAAGCCGTCCGCATTCATACCAACATCCAGTCCCGCACCTACTCCTGCTCCTGACCCGAATCCTTCCAAAATTTCCATGATTGCCGGAATCTCTGGCGGAGTAGCATTATTTCTCGCGCTCCTTTTCCTATGGTTTCGTAAAAACAAGCGTTCCAAGAAATTGCCGGATCTTCCAACTGACGCTGTTTACCTATCGTTTGTACCTTGACTTGAATTTTTTTTTTGGTTTCTTTTACCAGTAACAATATCACTTTTTGAAACAGACAAGAAACGAATCCCAGTATTTCTGAAACGTCAGCATCAATGTCAATCACATTACAGCCGCCTCCAACGCTTTACAACAACACCGTGGAAAAGAATTCTGCGTACAGACAAGGAATCGAACCTGTAGAATTCCTTCCAACCAGTACACAACCGTCTACATCACCACAAGACGCGATCGGCACAAACTCTACGACAAAAACTTTACAATTATACGACACCACCTCGTACACTACTGCACTTGAACTTGAAAGCCTTCACACGCAAACATCACCACACCTTAGCAGCAACAGCACAGCGTTCAATGAACGGTACCGGTCTGAACTTTTGGGTAGCGTTTTTGGTAGTACTGCTTCTGGATGGACAAAAGCAGAGGGTAAGGTGGATAAACCGTTCCGTGCGTTGACGACGCTTCGTGAAAATCGGAATATGGATCCATTATTGTTGTCACAAATGCATGATGCGTCGTTGCCGGATGATCCAAAATTGTGGAGTCAAGAGCAGACGGCGCAGTGGGTTTTTGAAAAGTTTGGGGATGTGGAGTTACTTTCGTCAGTGATGCGTGAGTTTTTTTTTTAAATTCGCATCATTTTTTTTTTTTTTTTAGAAAACCCCCACTTCTAAGCAAAAAACACACAGGTGAAAAATTAACTGGTCGCGCGCTGTTGAGACTTGATAGACAAGATATGGTGTCTGGATTGGGTCTCGCTACCGTTGGGGAACGGTTGCTGTTTGAAGAAGCTATTGATGAGTTGAGACGCCAAAGCGCGGAACAAAGCGCGTTTGCTGAGGAGCAGCCTCCATCATACATGTAGAGATTAGTGACAGCGGGGGGGCAGTTACTCCTTGCTTTTTTTTTTTATAACTAGAATTTTTATTTGACTGACTGCAGATGAAATAAAAGTACAAACTAGCGATTTAGAGAGTCTTGAAAAACCTGCAAAGCCATGATTTTATTTCAACAAAATTGAACAAACAGTTATAACGAAAAAAAAGAAAGAGTGCGCGCGGGGGAGCTTGTTTAGATTGTTGCAACGAGTCCTGCTGGATTTGTGCCCGTTTTCGATGTCACAACAAGCGGCTTGAACCCCATCTCTTCCACGGGGATGGAATATTCGGTCAACTTTGCCTCGTAAACGCGTATCATGTCATTGTGCGCCTGAAGAAAAGAAAACAAGTTTTTTAAAAAAAAAAGATCAAATTGCACAAAAGAATGTAAAATCCGAATTTTAAAAAAAAAAAAAAAAACCTTTGTGACTTTTGCCAAATCGTATTGCAGCTCTTTGATTTGATGGTTCTTGAGTTCTAGCACTTCTTCTAGTCGCCGCGTCAGATTCGACAGCGCAGCTGGGTCAAGGTTGGTCGCCTTCAGAATCTCATTCAGTTGAAGGTCCTTCTTCTCCAGAGTTTCCTTCAGGCTCTCAACCTTCTTTTCGAGAATCTGTCGAGCATTTTTTTTTTAGCATTGGTTTCAACATTGGATGCAATCTTTGAAAAAAAAAAAAACGACATTCACCAGATTTTTGAAACCCGATTTTTGTTGCACGCCAATGATCCGGTCCACAAATCCTTCATAGAGTTCATTCCGTTCATTCTCGACTTGAGAAAACCGCTGCTCAAGCACCTCATGCTCCCACAACAGTTGTTTATGCTTCTCCTCCAACACTTTAAGCCGCGCTTTTGCATTATGCAGCGACATTTTATCTTTTTCATAGTGCTGCAGTTGCTTTTTGAGTGAATCGCAGTCGGCGAGTGCGGCCATGAGTGGCTCGGAGAGACGCTTGTTTTCGGCGGTGATGTCGGCCATTAGTTTTTCGTTGCGCTCTTCCTTCTTTTTCATTTCTTCGACTTGTTCCTGTTAAAGATTGGTGGGAGGTAAAGCGATGCGTGAATACTAAATGTGGGAAGCGAGTGTACGCTTATTTTTTCAAAAAAAAAAACAAAAAAGGTTTGTTTTTTTTGCTACCTTCAAAGAGTTGATCAACGCCAAGTTATTCAACGTGATATCATTGTAATAGTTTTTGATCTCTGTGAATGCCTTGTCATGGTTCTTCATCAACGCGTTGATTTGACTGTTTTTGCGCTCCTCAATTTCGTGGATTTCATTCTTGCGTTTCAGTTCCAACTCATCCCGCACAACCTTCATTTTTTTTTCGTATTTCCCGTGCAACTCTTTTGCCCTCCGTTCAAAATCACTGCGCATTTTTGTGATTTCAACGTCATGCTTGGCAGTCAATTGTTTAATGAGGTCTTCATGCGAAAGCTCGAGTTCTTTGAGTTCGAGTTTGAGAGCGCGTTTGTCGCGTTTGAGTTGTTGTTCGGCGGATAGGTGTTGTTCTTGGTCGAGTTGGAGGACGCGGTCAGAGTCGGCTTGGAGGTGGGCAACGTTGTTTTGGTATTCGTACAGGAGGTGTTTGACTTTTTGTTTGTACACCTTTTTTTTTGAAATTGAGATGGGGATGGAACGGTTATTTGAAAACACAAAGGAGATTTACAAGAAACGCACTTTGATTTCGACTTGATGTTTCTCTTCCTGTTCTTCGAGTTCGCGATCCTTGTTGACAAGTTCAGCTTTGCATTCTTGCAAGTCTGATTTCGAAATCTCCCAAAACGAGTTGATTTTATCCTGTGTTGAAGAAGTGTGGGATGTGACGGGTTGAATAAAATAGTAATAAAACAAAAAAAAATAAACAAACCCGCTCCAGCTGAAAGTAGTTTCGCTCTTCCCGCTCCTTTGCAAGTTCCTCGACTGCCAGTTTCAAATCATTTTCCAAATCTTCTTTTGATTTGCCGTTGGTATCACCGCCCGCGTCTGCCGTCCCGCTCTTTTTTCCGGCTGACCCTGTGCCAGACTTTTTGGAACCCGACGACTTTCCTGAAGAGGGCTTTGATTTCTTGCCGCTCATCTAGAGGAGAGAGGAGGAGGACTCTGGTGTGTGTCTTTGTTTTGGGTTTGACAAATCTTTGTGTATGTGTGGAGATCAGACTTGGATTTTAAGTTGCTTTTTATTTTAAACGCCGGTTGGTTCAAAGCAGAACGCGGCAAGTATCACGGCACGCGACAGATTTGAGAATGTAAAAAGTCTCGCATGGGGCTGCTAAGGTTGATTCCATCCGGAACACACAACGCAAACCTCACGACTTGCAGATCAAAAAAGTCCCCACTTTATTTATTCTAAAAGGGAAGAACAATCACATCAAACATGACCCCGTTGAATTCCAAATCAGCTACCGTCTCCCAATTGGCCTTCTTGTGCGCGTGCAGGCTGCGTTCATTTGCTTTTGCCACTGTTGTGACGGACATGCTGAATCCACGGGCTTTGTAGGTATCCGCGTAGTATTGATACAGCCGTGGAACTAGACGTTGCCCGCGAAACTCTTTTGCGATGCACAGTTGCGCGACAACAATGAATGGTTCACCTCTGAGCAAGAGCGAGAAACAGAGAGAGAGAGAGTGATTGCAGCGTATCAGTATCACGAGTGATGGGGCAGCAAAAAGAGAATGAATTCACACACACACACACACACCTCAGAGGTTTGCCGCGGAATGACGCCCGGCTGTCAATTTGCTCAACCATATCCGACAAGAGCCCGTGTTTGGCTGAAGCCTCGCGGTCTGCCGCAATCACGTACGCAACGACTTTACCCTCGCACATGGCAATGACTGCCGGCGTCACTTTCTGCAGTTCAACCAAAAAGTCCACTTCGTACTCGGCAGTCACGAATCCTTCAATTGCTGCGACAGAAGGGTCCATGAGACGTCGCAGGTTTGCATTCTGCAGTTCCTTCATTCCCACGGCGTGCTCGTATGTTGAGGAGAGTTGGAGGGTGACTTCGGGAGTGGACATTTGAGATGTTTCTGGTATTTTTTGAGTTTGTCATCTTGAAATTGGCAAACAGAAGCAGAGCAGACTGGTTGGTTGGTTGGTTGGCATGTGATCTGAATCCGCGCGTTTTGATTGTGCGTTGCTTGTCATGTGATGCCTTCCCGCCTGAAACTGATTTTGAGTTTAAATAATATTTGCCCCCAAGATACGATTATTTGCCTCCCCTTCACAAAACACAGCATATTAATAACTCTGGCAAATATACTTTTCCTTTATTTATTTTATTTTTTGCTGATAAGTTGACATCTTCTGTCACTCAAAAGTGGGTGAATTCAGATGACAAGTGGTGGGCAAGTGTTAAATAATGTGGATACAACTCAAGTAAAAACAGCAGTCACGTAACTTATCCGTGGACCTCGCACCTTGATGTGAGCTTCCACAATGTGCAACTCCCACTTTTCTTGTGGGGCGCATTTGCTTATGTTTTCGATTGGATGCCACAGTCCGAAAGACGGGTCAAACTTGACAGAAAAACAAAAACCGTTTCACACGCACTCATACACATCAACACAAATGCTCGGCCCCGACCAGCACGACTCAGAAATGAGCGAATACGAACTCATCCGTCAAGAAAATATCGCCCGCCAAAACGAACTCCTCCGTTCCTTGGGTCTCGTTGCCGCAGATCCTGCCAATGCCGGCAAAGAACGAACCAAACCCAAAACCGCATCAAAACAGGCCAAAAAGAGGAAAGCCGCGAATGAATTGAAACCACCGGCTTTACCCACACGGTCTTCAAGACGGTCGCGGCCGTTGGATGAGCCGCTTTTGCAGCTGGATGGGTCCGATTCGGTGAGCTTTGGAGATCGAAAAAAACTTTTCTGGTGTGTCGACTTGTCTTTCTCAACTGCTGTTTTGGTTAGAAACCTGTTGCTGTTGCGGTGGATGGGAGTGGGGCTGTCTCTGTGACGGCAGGGTTTTCGGATCCCGTGCCGGTTCGATCGGGAAATGTTCGCACGGCGGGGGTTATCGATTTCACGCGAGATTCAGATGATGACGAAGACCGTTCATCAAGAAGCGCAATCATCGAATCGCTCATGAATGCAAACAAATTGGATTCAAAGCCTTTGAAAAGGGAAACGAAGTCATCGCATTACATCAACCTAAAAAGTCCTATTGAAGGATCAGTGAAGATTACCAGGGAAATGGTGTTTGCGATTGCTGTGCATCCATCGGTGGATACGATGTTGTCGTTGGTGGGGGATAAACTTGGGAATCTTTCGTTGTGGGATATATCGGCCACGTTGGAGCGGAATAAGTCTCGCGCGGTTGAAGGGGAAGAAGTGGAACCTGTTGTATGTAGTTTCAAGCCTTTTAAGAAGCCGATTTCGAAAATTGTGTTCCAGGTGAGCATGCGCATCTTTTTTTTTTTTTTTTGGCCAAAAACAACTGACATCTCGAAAAATGAAAGCACGATAAACTATCAAAAGTATTCATGTCTTCATACGATGGATCTCTGCGACTGATGGACCTAGAAACCAAGCAATTCTCTGACCTGTTTATCCACCCCGCCGAATTTGAAATGATTTCGCATTTCGATATGTGCCAAAATTCAAACCTCCTTTGGATATCCGACGGTTCCGGCGGTGCCACACTACTTGACACGCGCGAGTCAAATTCAAAACCTGCAGTCATTCATCAACTTTCGGAAAAGAAAATCAATACCATCCATGTGAACCCTGCGAATCCAAATTACATTGCTGTGGCGGGGCTGGAGCGGTCCGTGAAAATCTTTGATATCCGGCGGTTGAATGTGAAGGAAAAGTCAGGGAACGAAGAGTCAGATGGGGAAGATGGGATTGTGGAACCGTTGCTGTCGTTGGAGCACCGGTTGTCTGTGAATAGCGCGTATTGGGATCCGCTTGGGAAGGACATTATTTCTACATCTTTTGATGATACGTTGGGGTTGATGAAAGACGTGCTCAACAAGAAGGGGGCGGGTGTGATTCGAATTCGGCATAACAATCAGACTGGGCGGTGGGTTCAAAAGTTTAAAGCGGTATGGAGGGGTCAGGAATCTGTTTATTCAATGACGCAGGGGTATAGTGCGAAAGATTCGGCGATTGTTGTTGGGAATATGCAACGGAGTGTTGATTTGTATTCTGGGGAGAGTGGGAGTCAGATTGCGCAGCTTGTTGACGCGTCCTTGACTGCAATTCCAGCCGTGAATGTGTTTCATCCGACATTGAATATGATTGTGTCCGGGAATGCGAGTGGTCGTATGAATGTGTGGCTTTGAATAATAAATGCCTTTGTAATTGGTACTGCGCCGGAAAACATTTCTGCATCGTCTCTGCGATCGTCCTTAAATTCGTTTCTGTGAATCATCACGCCACGTCTTCCCAACTTTGGGAGACGCAATGTTTTATGTGTTAAAAATAAAACATGAACGGAAATCCGAACAGCTGCTTCGTCCTTGTTCCACAATACGTCATCCAATCAAACATTGCACCCCAGTCACTCAGTCAAACACGACGCAGACTATTATGGAGTTGCTGTTGTGGCTGCTTCAAAGCAAGCTTTCATGATATGATGCAAAAATCTGTAGACTCGGAGAAGCTCCGCCTCACTGGAAAATAAAACCTCATAAATGAAGTCTTCAGATACCCACACTTGACCTCCATTATCAATGTGAACAAACTTCCATAAAGTGGCATTGGAGCGAATCCCCCAGACATTGCAATTGCGCTTGCCGGCATCCTTCCTTATTCTATACAAAGCTGCAGCTTCTGCAATGCATCGCCACACATCGCGATCCTTCCAGGTTTGCTTTTCCGCAACCACAATGATATGAGACTCTCTGGGTGCCGTGCAGCAGTCGATGCCAGTGCTTCCCGCATGTCCAATGATATAGTCGTGCTTTCCAGTGAGTTTGCGGAGTTTGTTTCCAACCGGCTGTGCATTCGTTGTTGTGGACAACTCACAAAAGATTCGCAGCTGGAAATGAAATTCGTCTCGACCGACAATGTCCTGCAGAAACAGGTCCAAAAAGGAGCGACAACTGGCCTCAGAGTACGCTGACCAGACTTGGGATTTGATACGATACTGCTCTCGGAAGCTTTCTGAGGGATAGACGGATTCATCGAGTGTGACGTCAGTCCACCACTTGTAGTCCGTATCAACTCCAGTGATTCGGGATATTTCAGTGGTCGTGGCATCACTGCATGCAACAGTCTCTTCCTCCAGGACCGGGCCGTTGGCAGCGAGTGTGACAAGTTCATAGTACGTCTGCCACTGTGCTCGAAGCTCGTCCAACAACTCGTGGATGGTATGAAGGTTTGTTTCCTCACCGCTATCCAACTGGCGCATGGTGGACTCGCATCTCAGGTTTTCTTGCTCGTTCGACAGCGCTTCGATTTTTGCGCCAAGAGTTTGGAGTTGTGCAACAGGGCTGGTCATTTTTTCCTTTTTTTGGAAAATAAAACCATGGATAACAAACATCACAGTTGTCTTGTTCGCCCATCTTTCTTGCATCCTCACGCGGATAACCCCCATATCAACGCCTCTTCAGCCGAACCGAAATGCCCCGGCTTCACTACTGCCGCCCGTCAAATCACCCAAGAATCCACCTCCAGTGCCAGCTACATTCTTTGCATTTGCACTGGTTGCTCTAGAAACCAGATGATGTTGCTGCGCGCTGCTGTGCCAAATGAACTAAATGGTGTCATGGAAAGCTGGGGAATTAGGTTGCTGACGCGTCGTTGGCTGTGAATTTCAGTCATGAATGTGTTTTTATCCGAGTTTGAATATAATATTGCAGCTGGGAATGCGAGTGGTGGAATGTGTGGCTGTGAGAGGGTGGATGCAGCTTGAATGCGTTTGTTATGCCATGCTTCGAAATCATTTCCTTCCCCCCAAATTCACATAAAAGGGGTCAAGGCTGGAACATTCAACAAAAAACCACACAAACAAAGCCATGAGCAAAACTGTGGTCATCACTGGATGCTCTCGCGGCATTGGACGCGCTCTCGCGTCCCACTACATTAGCGAGGGATGGAACGTCATTGCAACCGCACGCGACGTGAGCAAACTAGCTGGACTCAAAGCCCACCAGAAATTAGCGCTCGACGTGACGTCAGAGGAATCCATCGCCGCTGCCGCCGCTGCCATTGGTGCCGCCACACCAGTCCACCTTCTCATCAACAATGCGGGGATTGTGGAGGTTGGCGGGATTGGGACGTTGACAAAGAAGGCGCTCATGAGTCAGATGGACACGAATGCGATTGGGCCGGTGCTTGTGACGCAGGCGCTTTTGGGAAATTTGGGTGTTGCTGCTGTACCGGGTGCTCCAGCTGTGATTGCGCATATCACGTCGCAGATGGGTTCGATTCAGGATAACTCGTCTGGTAATTATTATGGATACCGCGGCTCGAAGGCAGCGTTGAATGCGTACTCGAAATCGATGGCGTGAGTTTTTTGTTGTTTGTTTGTTTGGGGGTCGCGTTATCCAACAACAGCAGCGTGGCTAACAAGTGATGTTATACAGAATTGATCTCAAGGAAAAGAGCATCGCTGTACTGCTTCTTCACCCGGGTTATGTCAAAACGGACATGTCACCCAATGGGTACATCAGTCAGCAGGAGTCTGTCTCGGGCATGGCCAAAACCATTGCCGAGACACTCGCTGATGGCACTCTTTCCAAGATGGGTGGGTTCTTTAACCAGGTCGGCGCTACTCTTCCTTGGTGAATTCCTTTTGAAGATGCAAATAAAACGGGCAATTGCAAATTGTTCATTTGGAAGACTTCAAATCCAACGCAATCACGTGCCATTCACCGCCCTCAACAGTCAACGAGTCCACAACAACCCAGCCAGTCTTCACATGCGCCTTGAGCGAGCGCTCGTTGGCTTTTGAGACTTCGGTTTCCACCAAGTCATACCCTCGCTCCTTGTAAGTGGACAGAAACAGCGAGTACAGCTGCTGCAGCACGCCTTGTCCGCGACACTCTTTTGCAACGCAGACTTGGCCCATTACTACGAATTTGGAATCTCTGATGGGTTTGCCGTTGAAACTGCATCGGTCATACACTTCTTGCGTTGCTTCCTTCAATAAATGATGGGCTAGAGCTGCGTGCATGTCTGCAGCCAGAGCGTATCCCACGACAACGGATGAGGATGCGTCAGAACCGGATGGGGCCACGGCAATGATGGCGGGAGTAGTTTCGTTGAACTGGATCAAGTCTTGCATGGAATATTCGACGCTCAAGAATCCTTGGTCCAAGTTTTCGAGGTTCTGCTTCATGTTGGCGAGCATGAGGGCGCGGATTTGTTCCAGCTCTGAGGGTGTGGTTGCGAGTTTCGTGTGAATCATGTTGTTTTTTCAAGCCTTTTTTTTTTTTTTAAACTGATTTGCATGTTGATGTTAAAATATAGTAAGCGTAAATATTTTATCAAAAATAATCCGGTTCTCGACGTTTTCGCGACGGATGAGCGCCGCTTCGACTGGCACTGGCTCTGTTGCCCGCGCCAACCGCAATCTGAAGCGAAGCGCTTCGACTCTCTCTACAGCCTCCTCCACTGCTGCAACTCCCTCACCCGCCGCTGTCTCAGCGAAACCAACTCCGAGCATCGCAAACACAAAGGAACGGCATCCTCAGAACTTGAACCAACAAAAGACCCATTCCAAGAATCAAAGCAAGAATCAAAAGAGCATGTCTGGTTCTTCTTGGAATGCTCATCGCGGACCCCCCCATGTTCCTGCTACAACTCCAATAACCAATGCGCGTGGCGGTGCACGGTCGTCGCCATCATCCAATGCATCGTACCCGTCGTCTTCCACTTCAGTCTCAATGCCGGTGAGAGAGAAGCGCCATCGCAGCTGGCAAGACGGAAACAAGGACAAATCAAGCGCATCGAAAACCAACTACGACAAACAAGAAAAGCGGCTCTTTTGTGTCACGTACGATGCTCTTGTTACCACTCTCGAAAGCGCCAGTAAAGAATCTGTGGAATCCATCGGCACGGCACCCATTGTTGCGCTCTTTGAAGATAAGAGCAAGTTTGCAAAACTCAAGATTGATTTTGACATGCCATTGTCGGAAGCGAATAAGCATTTGTTTTTGCCGCCCATGTCCGAAAAGGGATTGCTTGTTAAGACGCTGCAGCAACGCATGACTGGAAACATGCCGAAAGGGTTGAAAGCATTCTGGTCCTCAAGGCACCATTCTGGCGGTTTTGCATCGTTTCTAGCATTTTTTCCGTCCACGTTTACGTTTGTGCGTGGTGGAGGACTCATTCAAAATCCGTTGCGAAATTCCATGAATCTTGGCATCCATTCTGAAATTGCGGACGCAGATCGAATCCGATTCAGTAGTGATCCTATCGTGAAGTTGGATCCGCGGCCCATCTTTGATGCGTATGAAGCTTCTGGTTTTGACCCGCCCTTGTGCATCGCGTCGGATCTTCCGTACCCGCTTGTTGCTTGCAAATTACCAACGGATTTTCAGCTTGTGTATGGAACTACGGATGAGATTTGTAATCAGTTTGTAAGGGAGCGTTTAGTTGCGCGGGTTGATGAGAGCGGGTGAGGGGGGGAAATCTTTTGTTTGCAAAAACTTCGTATGAACGACAAATTATTTTTTTTATACCAGGCTCTGGATTCCTCATGCAAACATTACGCTCGGCTTCGATTCAGAAACAACCGTCAAATATTTCTCAACCCACGATAAGACGGCCACCTCGTGTCTCCTCCAAATCTCTACAAACACATCCTGTCTGCTCGTCCACCAATCCGCCATTGCATCAAAACGCTTACCGCAATCCATCGTATGGCTTCTGAACCACCCTGACATTAAAAAAGTCTGTGCAAGCGCTGTTTCCGAAGTCAATGAGCTTAAAAAGTTTCAAGGTGTGTCGCCAATGAATTTTGACGATATTTCAAGGGTCGCGCAGAATCAAGTTGTGCTGCATGCAGGAAATCAAGTTTCTGCTGCTAGTGCTGTTGCTGCTTCCCCCGTCGTTCCTGCATCTCCCAATAACTCTACCACAGACAATGCAACTACTACTACCAGCAGCAACACCACTTTTCAACAACCTTTACAAAAACAAATTGGCCTCTCAACCCTCGCAGCAATTCATCTCGGCCTCAAATTGGCGAAACCACGCGTCCTACAAGTCGGGGATTGGAAAAAACCGTTGAATGCAGCGCAAAAGGCGTATGCAGCCACAGACGCGTGGATGAGTCTTGTTGTGTATCAAGTATTGAATGTTGCGCCTGGTTTGCGTGTGGCTGGAGATGGTTGTAGTAGTAGTAGTAGTAGTAGTGCGATGATGGATGTGGAGAATGTGTGTTGGTGGGCGGATGAGGGTGTGCCTGTGCGGCGTGTTGCGCTTGTTGGAGCGGATGCGGTTGCAAAGTGGGAAAAGACTCTTGTTGGGGAGTATGGGATGGGTGTTGTGCATTGTGGGGATGGCGGTGTTCATGTGTATGCTGAGAGACCCGGGAAACCCATTGACGCGTCTTTTTTGAGAGAGTTTTATGGGATATATGAGTGAAAAGTTGAATTTAAAATAAAACAAAGTATTGATCAAGGCCACTGCTGACGAGCGAATGCAGAGCGTGAGTGGTCCCGCATGCAAGCTGTACTTGAATGATAACCAACACTTATGCGCCGCACGGGGATGAGATGAGTTTTTGTTTTATTTAGAAGCACTGAGAAACCCCCCCACACACACGCACGCGCGTATTGAAAAATATCATATTTTCAACCAACGATACACAGACAATCCTGAATAACAAAGCGCAGCTGGCCACAACAAAACAGCCCACACGGCCGCCGACAAGATCCTCGAAGGCCGCAATTTCGGCAACACCGCCTTCACATTCTGTCTCGTTTCATCCAATGTTCCCGTATTATCAATCACGATATGGGCCAGTTGTCTTTTGGCTTCAATGTCCATTTGCGAGTCTATACGTTGGTTTGCAGCTGTGCGGTCAATTCCGTCGCGCATCATTAGGCGGTCTTTTTGTAACTGTTTTGGGCTGGAATATAAAAAAGATGTTGAGTTTTTTTGGAGTTGGAAAAAAAAAGGTGGTGTGGTGTGTCTGTTGCTATGTACGTACACATATACAACGATAATCAAGTGGACCCAACGAGATAGGTGAGCTTCAAACAAGAGCGGTGTGTCAAGGATTACTGCAGAGCAGCCAGTGAGAAAGTGCCATAGCAGCTGAAAAAGGGGAGAGCAGTTGTGAGTCAAGTTGCAAAAAAAAAAAAAAAAGAATTTGGGGTATTCTCAGGTTAACACCTGTCTCAGCATTTCCAAACGAATATACGGATGCGTTGCCGCATTCACTTTTGCACGCGCTTCAGGATCCGAAAACACACGTGTTCCAAGTTTGGCTCTGTCCAAGGGCGAGTTTGGGTCAGTGTCGTCTTGTAGAACGGTTGTTCCGAATGCGGCGACAATGCGTCTGTGGCCGGGTGTGCCGGGTTGAACAACCTATTTGGAAGTGGGGGGCTGTTGTCAGACGAGAATGGGGGTGGGTTGTTGGTGGAGTGTGTACTTCTCGGGCAATGAGGTCAGCGTCGATGATGGGAAACTTGTCTGCGCGGAGAATGTTTGATACGGTGCTTTTGCCCGTTCTGTTGTTTGGTTGTTTAGGGTAATGAGGCCGGGTGCCGCCGTCCCTTGGATGGGCAGGTGTTGTTGTACCCACGCAATGCCGCCAGTCAGTCCAAGAATCCGCATTTTTTTTTTATTATGAGTAAAATGTAAAATTTACTTTTAAAAAAATATATCCATTCACTTGACGATCGAAACATAAGCAGACCCAATCTTGGGACCCGTGTTGTTTGTGAACCGATGCACAACAACCTCGCACTGTACATCGTCGACAATGATTGGCACATTCACATCGTCCTTCCCAGCCAGGAACACCATCGTGTACAGCGCAAGTTCATACTCTGGCGACACGCCAATTAAAATCGTCGACACAGGCTTCACATCGCCATTCCAGGATAACTGAAAACTCAGGACATGTTCATTGCCTGTTGGGTTCGCACCTCGCCCGCCACGAGTCTTTGGCAGGATAAACCCGCGGTAGTCAGCGCGGCCAGCCTTCTCCTCGACGTAAAACGTGAGCCAATTGTGGAATCCCATGACTTCACGAGTATCGTCACGCACTTCTCCTGCAAATGTGTGTTCAAATGCGCTTGTATCGTTTCGCACACGACGCTTGTATAGTTCGAACCAAGTCTTGTTGAGCATTGTTTTGAATTGGGTTGGGTCTGAGGGGGCGAGTTTCTTGGCAATGAGGTACTTGTGCAAGTATTGGATTGGAGAAGTTTGGTAGACGAGGTCAATAAATTGCTTTTCATCACGCAATCGGGCATCGGTGACGGTTTCGGCAACACCTTCTCTTGAAGTAAAGTTGGGAAGGAGGTCCAAGAACTTTGAGTAGGTGGGATACTTTCGCAGCATGTCGTTGTTTACGGATTTAAACAGTTTGTCACCGGACATGTCGTCTTGGTTGGAGACGAAAGTTTTGCGCTGAAGGTTTAATTGAAAGTCTTTGCCTGGGTTTAAGCGGTTGTTGTCCAGATCCCAGAGACGCTGGGCGGCGGCTGAGAGGTCTTGCAACTCTTTCTGGGTTGGGGCGGGGACGGGTTTCTGGACGCTGGCTGGGATGTTGTCTGATGGCAGGAATTGCGGCTGCTGCGAGATGACTCCAGTTGAAGCACCCCCTTGCTGGCCTCCAACGGCTTGGGAGTACGAGTGCGGCGGTTGCTGCTGGTGGTGGTACTTTCCGGGGGCATCATGGCTCACGGCCTGCGAATACGACGAGGGCTGTTGTTGGTGGTACTGGTTCTGGTTCTGGGGGGGTCCTGGAGGAGGCGCTGCGTATACACCAGCACCACCACCACCGCTGGCGGCCTGCGAGTAGCTATTGTTGTTGTTGTTGTTGGGTTGACTGTTACTTAGGGGCTGTAATGGGAGCTGTTGCTGTTGCTGTTGTTGATCTTGCCTCTTGTCATTGGAGCCAAGACAGATTCCGCACAGGGCCGTCAACAAGTCCATATTTAGGCAGAGTAAATATTAAATTTTTAAACTTGGCCAATTTGTGGATATGAGCAACACGTGTTGTTGAGATGCATGGCTCGGTGGGGTGCTGGTCAGAGATAGTTGGCGTTGATGGTAGCGATGGGATGGGATGTGTTGAGAGGGATTGGATGGAATGGTTGATGGGATGGTTGTCTGTTTGCTGATCGCAGCAGCTTGTCAGAGTACGCACAGTCACTTGTCACTCGTCACTCGAAGCACTTCTTGTCTTAATAACATCTCGATTGCCGTCAAAAAGAGACGCGAAAGCGCAGCAACAAATCAACAATCAACACAGTCATTATGAAATTACCCATGACAACAACAACAATAATGCAAACAAGACACGCATTAATCAAACAAAGTGCCACCACAAAGCCACACTTGCGAAAATTGCAACAAAGCCACCGATGCATCAACTGAAAAATGTTATAAAGAAAGCCCTTTCGTGGACGCCACTTTGAAGCCACTTCCTAAGCAGCAGCAACCAACAACCAGCAACGCACACGCCATGGCAGTCCCAGTCCCAGTCCCAGCTTCAGTCTCAGTCTCAGCCGCCGTCGCCGTCCTCGTTGCCACCGCAAAGTCTGCCCTCTCCTTGGCCCATGTTCAAGCCACTCGTATGATCATGGGCTCCGATGACAACTATGCATCTACTACTACTATGGGTGCTGCTGCTGCTTCAGCTGAGTCGTGTAAGCAGACTGGGGATGGTCTCAAGTGTGTTGGCGCAAATGCCGCCTTTGCCTTGCGTTCCTCGCTTTAAGTAGCGTGTAGGTGGGTGGAACGCTGTTTGGAAAACTGTCCTTTGGAAGCGGGATTATCTTTCAAAGACACGAATATGGGAATAAAAGAGTATCTATGACTGACTGTTGTATCGTTGTTGTCAGTTGGCTTCTGACTGTGGACAAATTATACTTGTGTACTTTAAGCCCCCCACAGACAGTACTAGACTTTTGCCGGCAACGCATGCGCACGTCCGCTTCTACAAAGGCAGACATAACCAGCATTGACGGACGCTGATGGAATATTCTTGGTCTAAATAAATATTTACGGTTAAACTGGAAATATGAAATTGCCGAGTTACGTGCTTTCTCTGGCCACGTTGCTGCTCGTGCCGCTGCTGCCAGTCCACGGACAAGCCCAGCGACGGAGCGTGGACCGGCTTCTAGGAGTGCATCCAAGCAGTTGAGCCGTCTTTTCTGATACCTTGCGAAATACACCCGCCCCCAATTAACCACCCCCCTGTTAAATTCTATCCAACAACCCGCATTCTTCACTTGTACACACACGCATTTTCATCAAACCCTGTTTTCAAAGAACATGCATTGTACTCGCAGGCCATGTCGCAGGATGCACAGGCGCAGTTTGCGTGTCTTGACGGCTCACGCTCCATCGATATCAAATCTCTCAACGACGATTATTGCGACTGTGACGATGGCAGTGATGAGAGTGGTAAAAAAAAAAACTTGCCTTTCAAACCTGCGATATTATTGATCATTTTTTCCCATCTATTTCTTTTTTTCAAAGGAACTTCGGCTTGTCCGGAAGCTGTCTTTTACTGTGCCAACAAGGGCCATATTGGTGCTGAAATCCCTTCTTCGCGTGTCAATGACGGTGTCTGTGGTAAAAATTCTATTTTATCTGGGATATTTTTGTATGTGTTTTGTTGACGGGCACCCACCAGATCCACAATGCTGCGATGGAAGCGATGAATATTCGGGTCTTGTCAAATGTCCAAACACTTGTGCAACGATTGCTGCAGAGCATCAGAGGAAGCAGAATGAATTGATGAAAGTTTTACAAAAAGTATGACTCCTCTTTTTTTTTTTTTTTTTTGTTTCTTGAAAAAGGGCACAACCCGTTTGTTTGCCTGACGTTTTTGTCCAAAAAAAAAAAAAAAAAACTAGGGCTTGAAATTGAAGCAAGGATACGTTGACTTTGGCGTCAAGGCGAAAGCTGGCCGCGCAGATCAGTTGAACTCTTTGAACGCCAAAATCTCGAACGTGACTGCACGAATTGAAGAGCTTAAAGGTGCGTGTGTGTTTTTAACCGACGTAGTTTTATGACTTGAACGACTGACTGGATTGCATATTTTTTTTTTTTTTTAAATAAACAAAAAAAAAAAAAGTTCTTAAAACGCAAGCCGAGCATTTCGAAGCCCACCAAAACGCCATCCGCGCACACGAAAATGCAGAAGCCGCACGCACAACACTCCCACAACGACACGCCGCATGCATCGAGCGCAAAAACGTCCTCCGCACAAACGTGGAAACCCTCAACACACGCCTATCCGAATTGAAACGCATCCTTGATCATCTCATGACACTTCAAGACGTTGAAGAGGGAGCTGCGTTTGAAGCGTTGCTGCGTGATAAACCGATTCTTCAGGAGACGCTGCAGCAGTATGATGACTTTAAGAATTTGTATGTTTCTGTGCATCAGAATGAGGATGGTACTTTGGAGGAAGATGCCAGTGGCAATGGCGTTTTTATCACGCTGGATGCCGAGCCGGAAGAGGACGTTGTGGGAGTAACCCATTCAGATTCAGACAGCACGGATAAAAGTGCCAGCGACACGACTCCTCACTTGGACGATTTCAGTGACCCGTGTGTGGATCCATCTGCCAGCTTGATCTCCTGTCTCACAGCAACAGCCACAAACAATGCAAAATCCGTCCTCTCGGCAATGAAATCCCCCTTCACATGGCGTGGATGGTCCAAACTCGGCACCTCATTGACGCGAAACCCATTCAAAACCATGTCACAGTCTGAAGAAGATGAAGTGTTGAAAAAGGATGCCAGCAAAGCGCGTGCCCGTTTAGACGAATTGGAGTCGAAAAAACGCGAGTATGAAAATGAGTTGGAAGGTATCAAGCGGAAAGAGGGTTTGGATTTGGGGGAGCAAGGAGAGTGGGATCAACTTGTTGACATGTGTATTGATATGGATAGCTTTGAGTATAATTATTCCATTTGCTTTCTTGGGGATGCGACTCAGAAGCCAAAGAATGGAGGCGGTGGTACGAGTCTTGGGTGAGTAACATTCTTTTTTTTTTT
>QEAP01000157.1:0-52123 GCA_006535975.1 Chytriomyces confervae
GACACCGTGTTTGAAGAAAAAGGACTTAGCCAAATCTGGACACTGATGTGAATGCAACAGCAACAGGCATTTCGAAACAAGCAACTTACTCTATAAACACCTCAGATGCCATTGACAAAGGAACAGGCCAGTCGAGTGCGTTACGAAGTCGACCATGCTGGACTGGTGAATCAAGTGAGCTGCACCAACAGAATCAATGCCCTGAGTGCAGAGCTGCAATGTGATGCTGTAACAATGACGGTATGTGCAATCCCCAATCATTTCAGTGAATGGCGACCCAGTTATGTCTCAACATGCCTGCGTTTCAGAATTACATTCGCAACTATCGACAGCAAAAGAAAAGAAGCACCGCCAAGCCGACAATGGGACCAGAAGAACCCACTTGCAATGAGCCTGATCAGCAACCTGGCGCGAATTCTCTGCATGAGCTCAATGAAATTCTGGTTCAGAAGCCTCGAAAACTGCGCATTTCAGCTTTAGAAAAGACATCAGGGTACAGTCTGTTTCTGCGCAAGCTCGGGAAGGAACTTGAAGGTAAGGCAGCTGTATCATATATTGCGACAGCAGTAACAACTTTCTCATGCAGATGTAAACAAAGCACTGAGGAAGGAGGACAGTCAGGCTGAACTGGTTCAGATGAAAGATTTTCAAATGATCACCTCAGAGAGTGGTGATCAGCTTGTCAGTAAATGGGCTGCTTTGAGTCAAAAAGAGCGAGATGAATATGAAACTGCGGCAAAATCAGCAAGCGAAGAAAACTCAGATGCAACAGGAAATAGTGGCGTGAAAGTACAGGAGGCGCAGAGAAAGTCTTATTTGATAATGGTTGCTGCGATAAGAAACTTTGGTAGGTTCAATGATGGTCCTTTATTGTATTGATAATCCTCAACATCTGAACATTCATTCAGTGAAGAACAGTGGGACTCATATTGGCATCTCGAGGCTCCCATTTGAATCAGACAACAGTCGCCGCATCAACACTTTGACTCTTGGAGACTTTGCTGAACAAACAATGAGACAATCAGCAAAAGCAGACATTCACCACCAGCCATCAAGGATCCTTGCGTATTTAGATATTAAAGATACAATGGAACAAAATGGTAAGATAACTACTTGCCCTAAAGTTGTTGGAGGAGTGCAAGCACGACGCGCAACATTCCAAGGAGATTTGCTCCGAAAATATCAAGTGCTCAAGCCCAATGCCAAGAAAGTTCCAATCAATGACCTGTGGCAAGGAAAAATTAAAGGAGTTCGAATGATAAGTGAGTACAAAAACTCTTCAATGTCAACAAGCGCACTCACAAACCAACTGCTTGTAGACTGGCCCAGTGCTGTGGCAAGGACTGGAAGTTTTAATGAGAAGGAACTGGACATACTGCAACGAAATTTGGTTTCATTTGTGGAAAGTACAGATGCAGTTGCTGATTTTGAAGACATTGACAGTGTGGCACCTGCAGCTGAAAATGGTGAGCAGGAAGTCTGTTTCCATTGAAGATTTATGATACATATCTGCACAATGAGTAGAATTAAGTTTTACTGTGGAAGACCTGGAATCAGCATTGGACGCGGTCACTGGATCTGACAGCAGTTCAAGTTCAACCCACTTTGAAATTCCAGCATATGATGGAGCTGAAGGAGTGCATCAATCTACAATGAATTTGAATGGAATTGATCTTGAAGCGCTCTCAACAATGCTTGATATGCCATTTAGTGGAAACTGAGTGACATGCTGCTTATAGTGGACATGTCAGTTAGCAAATAAAGAAGTCCTGCCTGTCTCAAGTAAAATACCTTGTTTTTAAGATCTGTATCTAACTCTGCTGATGCGCTATCTGTGTAGTGTACCTTGAAGAGATTGTGGGCATCTAAAGCAGCTGCCTGCTTTTTCACAGAAAGCAAACGGTATCCTGCCGCAGCTAAAAGCTGCAACAGGCCACCAGCAGACAGCTGCTCCTATTCACATCCCCCAGCAGCAACAATTCACCAATTGAAGAGCTGCAAACAAAAGCAGCTGCCTGCTTTTTCACAGAAAGCAAACGGTATCCTGCCGCAGCTAAAAGCTGCAACAGGCCACCAGCAGATGGCTGCTCCTATTCACATCCTCCAGCAGGTGCAAGCGGGCTACTCCAATCAGCATCAACAGGCAAATCTGTGACAGAACCAAGTCCACTGTAAGAAGTACTGCATGCGACAAGGATTGGATAATTTTCTGACCTGTTTCGAAAGCCATGGGGAATTGCGCGCTGCTTGCAAAGTGACTGGATTTGGGTAAAACAAGTTGGCGACACACACACAGCAGCACAGATAGAAAGTCTGACCACAAATCAGCATGAGCGATTAGAAGGGTTGGGTCGGTTTCACCCAGACAATGGATTTGGTCAGAGTAGGCTGTAACGGCTGGGCCGTGTGTGGTGAGGGCGTCTTGAACGACAGACTCGTCTGCGCCTTGCATCAGGAAGCGAATGTCCTTTTCGAGGAGTTTAGCGCGGAGTCTGTGTTGGGAAGTTGTTTAGCAGGTAAGTTGGAGATGGAGCAGTGAATGTGAGAGAGAGCACCTCAGTGAATGGCTTGGATTGACAACTCCCTCTGAAAGCACACCTTGCAGAGTTGGAACGTGCAGGTGCTGCTCGCTGACAGTGCGGCAAGTGTGAGTGCCCCTGTGGAGCAGCAGTGGCTAATTTTGGCAAGGTTTTATTTGCCATGTTAAATTGGGGCAGCGGCATGGCTACTACATCCACGGCCGGTCCGTACATCACGCCGCCGATACCAATTTTGCAGAGTTGAATGAAAATCTGCGGCGAGAGGAGGTGAGAGTGACACGTCTGAAAAACAGTGCCCCACACAACCAACAACGCATACCCACAGAGTGATATGGTCCCTGCTAGAGGACTGGATCACACGGACCAGCAAGTCTTTGAAATTTTTGTCACGCCTGAGATGCGAGCCATGTATGACAAGATTTACGGCATTGTTGCTGCTTCGGTAACCTTTACCACTACTCTTGTGATATGACACCAACTTTTGTTTTTCACAGGATCCATTTACTCAAATGAAAAGCGCAAATCTTCGATTAAGTAAGTTGTGTGCGAGTCCACTTGGGATGGCTGATGCTTATTGCCCACCCCTCAGACGGAGCAGCCGCGAAGCAAATCAGCCGGAAGATGAAGAGCGCCGACGAGGCAGCAGTGACGGCGCACCTAACTGTCACAAAGTTCCTCTGCAATTTCATAGACAAGGTGGGCCAATTAGTTAATGCTGTGTCTGCAACTGTCTCATTTAAAAACAGAACTTCAAAGAGTTCCAATACACCACTCGCGATAAGACGTTTATGGAAAGATTCTCGGAGCAACTCCCGACGTGTACCACGGATCCGTGTTCCTGAACGGTAGAACAATATCCTGTTATTCAATCTTCCCTAATGCCATTCTCATTTCTTCAAGACCCTCGCAGCTTCGGACACGCAATGCTTAGAGGAATCGAACCGGGGATTCTCATTTGCTACGCGCTTATTTTCGTGTGTGCAGACATTGCGTTCGATTCTGTTCCAGCAGCCGCACTTGTGATTTACGTGCTTGACGAGGCGTTGGTGTTTATACGCACGCATTTTGGAGAGCGCAACTTGTCCATCAAAACGCTGCTCGACTGGAAGTTTCTTATTTGAAATCAATAAACCATGTTTGAGAAATGATGAGAAGTGGTTTGATGGGTCAATGAATAAATGTTTTGACAATGAATACTAAAATCATAGAGGACTGCTCAGGCCCAATTGCACCCCACTGCTTCACTTGGCGGGTTCGGCAGCCGGAGCGGCTGACACGGCTTTTGGCTGTGCCACGGATGGAATCAATGCACCTTCAGCACCCTCATCTTTCCCCACTTTATCAACCACCCCGCTTTTCTTCAATTCATCCCGTTCATGAATCACCAAATCAAATGCGAGTCCTTCCAATTCTTTCTCGGCCGCGGCTTCTCTTTCCTTTTCATCCACTCCAACCTGATCTTTCATTTCTGCGGCAGCTCCGGCTGGTGCTTGCATCATCCCCATCAAGTTCTCCTTGCTTAAGCTCCCACTTTTTAGCAGCCCGCGAATCGCCTCCTTTGTAGAATTGTACACCTCCTTAAACACGGCTCCCACAGCCGCATCAATCTTAAATAACGGCCGACCTACACCCAATCCAGCGCCGACCTGATTTCTCGCCAACAATAAATCATCACACATTCGCACAGTCGCTATCCCCAAACTTAATGTCATCGTCGCACAAATGACCACATCAACGACACCTCCAACAACCGTTCCAACTCCAGGAATCATTTTCAACAAATCCGCGCCCATGAGACCAACAAACGGTGTGGCCATCACGTTCTTGAAAAGGCCCCAGTACGTGCTTGCATTTTCAAATCCGTACACGCTGCAGATGGAATTGACGAGTGCCAGCTGCGTAGCAACAAGGATAGGCGCGTCCACAAACGGAAGCGGGTTTGCGCCGATTCCGGTAGATATCAAAGTGGTTGTGATGACAAATGTTTTTGCGTATTCAAACTTCGTGACAGTATCAATGAGCTGTGCGATTTGGTATCTTCGAGTTGCTTGTGGGGTTTTTGAGAGCAATGATTTGCATTTTGTATGAAGTGTCTGTTCGAAGGCGGGTGGGGGTGGGGATGGAATTTCCTTGACTTTGAATGGGCAAAGGCCGTACAGGTCGCATGTTTTGTTTGTGCAGTACCATCCTTGCATTGTTGGCATGCCGTCGACAAGTCGTTTAGAGGTTTTGGAGTCGCATTCCATGCACGTGGGTGGAAGGGGGTTGGACACTTGGACGATTTCGAAGCGGGGAGCAGTTGCGGCTATGGCTTCAATTGCGCCGTCTCTGGACGGAGATTGCGCATCGGTTGGCTTATTGTCCGCTTTCTTTGGTTCAGGTGCCGGATTTTCAGCCACAGAGCCAGTTCTAGATGCAATTTCTTCGAGCTTCGTTCGCAGCACTTCTTCAGCATTTGCTGCCCTTTCTGGAGTGAGTTCGTCCGCACGAGAGATGCACACGAGCAATGGAATCGATCGTTGCAGAATGCCGTGACACGCAAGCTCGTCCTCCTCCGTAAACTGGTCGGCAGCAACAAAGTACCAGGCCATGTCGAATGCAAGTGTCGCTGTCCCATCCGCAAGAGTGTTGCTGTTGACTGGAAAACATGTTGTGAATAATGAAATGTGGGTTAACCAGGCAAGGGGAGATTGAAGAGTGTGAGTCACGCACCGTACTGGACACAGTCCGCAGCGCTCTTGATCTCAACCACACGTACGAATCCTGCCTTGTCTGCAGCGAGAATGAATGTGTCTGGATGCAGGAGAGTCGAATTCTCCACCAGGACAACCGGCACAGGTTCAGCCTCTGCAACTCCGTCTTTTCCGATCTCTGTTTCAGTTGCACCGCCATCGATTTCTGGCTTCTTCTCCCTCTCGACGGCAACCCCAAACACGCGATCCACAAGTTGGGACTTTCCCAAGCCATCACCTGCTCCGGCAACAAGAAGCGACAATGGAGCACCCATCAATTGCTCAGCGAGGGAATGGCCATGAGCCTTCTTCTCCTTCGCGTTGGCCTTGACCTTGTCTTGGTCTTCTTTTACAGTTTCGAGCTGGCCCTGCCCGGGTTCATTCGTATCGCTGGAATTTGCGTCTGAGGCTAGTTTGGTGCCCGACATGCGGCGGTACAGGTTGCTCATCCGTCCACCGATGCCTGACATTTGGTGTGAAGGTGGACTGGTTTCAGATATACTTAAATTGAACACCAATGCTTTATTTCAATGGGCACACAGATACTCATGACTTCTTGTACCCTTCCCCTCCGTCATAAATGTGACCTTCCGATTCAAGCGCCTGGATCGCAATACTGTAACCGCAGTTTCTGTTAGCATCAGATCATTCTCGCTCCAATAAAACAAGAAACAACGAAAATACGTACTCAATGTCTTTGGCGGGTGCAAGCCCTCTCAGCGTTGACTGAATCATTTCGACATACAACCCCGAGGACTGCTGGTCAATCAGGCCCATGATCGCCGCCTCGACACGAGGCATGTGTGCATACGCGTTCTGAGCACCTCCCATGTTTCCACCTGCCCCGTGTGCTGGGTTGTAAGCGTTGCTTCCGGCTGCGTATGCCGACGAGTTGAAGGCGTTTGCCTGGTCTGCACTCATGGCAGGGTTCTGTGCACAATTGTGAGTGCAAGAGAATGTCAGTTTTTGCCGGTACGTGAAACAAACACACAAAATGAAAAGTGTGCAGGTACCAGTGAAGTGGGCCCACGCGTCAGCTGCAAATGAACATAGACGCACTCCAAGTTGTGAAAGGTAACTTCATCCATGCTCGCGACGGGATACGCAAAAAAGTTGTTGACTTGGATCGTGTTTGTTTTCGACACGAACTTGGCAGTGCCAAATACTTTGACGTAGGTTCCTTCGCTGGTTTTTTTGTTTTTCAACTTTTGTTTACAAAATTCGGACATGCACCAAACAGCTCAGCAACACTCACGCCAGCGTCGAAACGTCCGCGTCTCCAGAGGAATCGATAAACTTTGTGCATTCGACACTGCTGACGCCGTCCGACACGAGATACTTGAGGAACTGGGACGTTACGGTCGACTGCGAGATGCGGCCCATAAGTTTGACCTGTCGACAGAGAGAGAAACAAGGAAATTGAATACAATTGGTTGAATACCATGAGTTGTGGGCCAACAAACAATTGAAAGACCGAGTGATGCGTCTTCATACCAGATTCAGCTCCTTCCCATCCAGCATCACAGGTCCGTCGACACCGCCTTCTGGTCTCGCACGCAACAACGCTTTGATAGAAACAGGCACCAGTGATTGGTCCTTGAATGCTCTCTGTGCAGCACCGGGTGACCCAGATCCGCCTTGCGACCCAGCAACGAAACCGCCGCCGTATCCCATCGCTTGCGAAGGACTCGCGAAATTGCTGTTGTTGTTTGCGTTGGTATTACTGTACGCGCCCGCATTGTTGCTGTTGTTGTTGCTGTAGCCGCCGTATCCTGAGTTGTATCCCATCATTTTACAAAGGTTTCCAAACTGGTAAAGTTTAAGTTTTATGCTTGCTTAAAATATTTATCCTCTGATAAACCCACGTCATGGCTGAACAGTCAGTTCTGCTCGCCACCGCCGGTTATGACCACACGATCCGTTTCTGGGAAGCTCTTTCCGGCATCTGTGTGCGCACAATCCAGCACACAGACTCGGTAGCGGCAGCATCCATTCCGACCCATACTGCAGCTAATGCGCGATTATACATTCACAGCAAGTCAACCGTATCGCAATCTCGCCTGACAAGCGATTTCTGGCAGCAGCGGGTGATTTTTTCAATTGCGCATGTTTGACTGCTTCTCCGACATTCAACTTTCGAATCAGGAAACCCGCATGTGCGGCTGTACGATGCGCAGACAAACAACGGAAATCCGGTTTGGCCTCTCCACTTTTGCCTTGTCTAAAACCAAGTTTCGCAGTGGCACCTGACTCACATAGCACAACATGAAACTCTTTCCAAAGATTACCTCGTTCGAGGGTCACACCGCCAACGTCACCGCACTGGGTTTTCAATCGGCGGGTCGCTGGATCGTGACTGGAAGTGAAGACGGATCAATCAAAATTTGGGACATCCGGTTCGATACATTATATTTTGGTCGTGCCGGCTCGGATTGGTTTCATCACGGCCTTTTGTGAAGCGCATATCACTAAGTCAGCATTACCCTAGATCCCCGAATGTACAGCGCGATTATCAACTCAAAGCCCCTGTGACAGACGTGATTATTCACCCGAATCAAGGAGAACTTGTGTCATGCGATCAAAATGGAACCATCAAAGTCTGGGATTTAGGAGAAAACAGATGCACGCACGAACTCGTACCGGAGGAAGATGTCCCTGTGAGAAGTGTGAGTATGGCGATTGATGGGAGTATCTTGGTGGCTGGAAATAACAAGGTAGGATTGGTTTTTCCTGAATGACGAAATACCTTTCAAATTCATGGGCTTTCGCAGGGGAATGTCTATGTATGGAGGACCAAGAACAAGGGTGATTTTACGGACTTAGAGGCAGTGAAGCAAGTTCAAGCCCATAAGACCTATATCACGAAATGTCTTCTGAGTCCCGATACGCGTTCACTAGCAACATGGTACCTATATTTCCCCGTATATGCGTACATAGACAAACTCATCTGAAACGACCTTTTCTGACATCACCTTTTGACGACATTTTGCTCCCTGTTAGCTCTGCTGACCATACTGTGAAAATCTGGTCTTCCATTGACCATGGTTTTGAACTTGAAAAAACGTTAAAGGGTCATCAACGCTGGTATGGACCATCTCAGTTTGCATAAACTATTGTTTCTGTGTTTCAAATTTCAACTGACTCGGTTCTTGCTTACTCCAAAAGGGTCTGGGATGTTGCATTTTCTGCAGATTCGGCATATCTTGTTACTGGTGAGCAAGATAAGTGAAGAGCTAGAGGGCATCTGTATATTGACGACAACAATCACACATAACGATCAGGCTCATCGGACAACAGCGCACGTCTATGGGACTTGTCCAACTCTGAAACAATCCGTCACTACAACGGACATCAGAAGCCTGTCGTATGCGTTGCTTTGCATGATATTTCCATTTAAAACAGAAGAAGAAAAAGGACAACGCAGAAGAGAGATTGTGTAAATAAAGCCTCCCCTCTTGTTCCAAATGCATGTCCAGATGGATGTGTTGAGACGGCAATTCCAAAAGGGTGGAAACGCTCAAATTCACAAAAATACGAAATGGAGGCTGGTGACGATGACTTGGCTGCGATTCGGGCGAAACGAATGGCCGAAATGAGAGGCACGGGCGGGGCAGGCGGTGCCAATACGGCTCTTCCCGCGGGACTGACTCCTTCGAAATCGGGCAAAGAAGATGCCGAGAAACTTGCGTGAGAGCCCTATTGTGGGATCGAGAATGGGGCTCATGCACTCAAACCGCTTCTTTTCGAACAACAGCCAGATGGACGAGATGCGCAGAACTATGGTGCGTGTGCCTGCTTTTGATTGCTTGCATGAAGGGAGGAAAGACTCATTCTCAAACTTGTCTGAAAGCTCATCCAACTGCTGGACAACAGTGCTAGGGAACGGCGTAAGTAAAGTTCACTGTGCACGCTTTCCAATGTCGTTTCCTTATTCATGGACATTCAGTGGCTCGTATTTCCATCGTCAAACCTGAAAAGGCGCGAGCTGTCGAAGATCTCTTGATTCGAATGGTTACTTCTCTTCTTTATGGAACAATCTATACTCTGGGACCTGACACAGACAACTCCTTTCGATAGGCACAAAGCGGGCAATTGCGCGGGAAGATTAACGAGAATATGCTGATTGACTTGCTGGAGCAATTGAATGAGCAGCAGGCTGCGAAGGTGGAATCGAAGATCAAGGTGCGTTGTGTAGTTCTAAGTTATCTCGCGTTCTCTCATCTCTCCTGCTCTCTCTCTCATCTCTCCCTGTCTCACTCTCCCTCTCTGTACGCGATCCAGATCACACGACGACCTGTCGCAGACTCGGACGACGACGAAGATTTGCTCGCAGGTCTTTGAATAAACTCAATATTTAGTAACCGTTCGTATTTATAATGATTGCGGCCGAATCATAATCATGGGAAGTCAAAATTTAGCAATTCGTGGGTCAGTTTCGAATAAAAACCCACGCTTCATCGTCGTGCAAACCATCGATTCAACCCAGCAAAACAATGCAAAACAACCACCAGAATGAGACAAAGGGTCTGTGGGTCTTCATCCCCTGCCCAGACACACCGGCACCCACCACTCCTTCCGCGCGATCCAAGGCACGGCGCAGTGTCCATCCAACTCCACCTGCAGCCACCGAAACAAAGCCAATAGCTACAACCAGCGCCATCGAATCCGACATGAAACGCAAACAACAAGCGGCAGAGAAGCGGCGAAGACAGGAAGAGCAACGCATGAGCTGTTACTTTGAAGTCGGGCCTAATGGACCCACCCTGGACTACGGTCGAATCCCCATTCTGCCATCCTCGACTTGAGTCTGGAACACCACACCATGTCTGTATCATCTATCTGAACAAGGGCTCTCGAACCTTCCATGAGTTTGCTGAATCCCAGTCTTAACTGCTTGGCCACCGTGGACGGTAAACATCACACACGTGCACCACTTTGCTTGCTCCGTGTTTCGCTGCATGCGCCGAACCTACACAACTGCAGCAGCTACTATTTAAAGTGACCTTATATACCATATTGAAGCCTGCATAAATAAACGTCAATGACCGTCTGTTTATCCAAGAAAAGAGAAGCGTCTTTCGTTTTGATCGATAGCAGCGAGTTATTCTCTAAATCATTGAGGGGCCCGAAGGAAAATGCAAAACGAGCGTACCAGGGGTCGAACCTGGAATCTCCTGATTCGTAGTCAGACGCGGTAACCATTTTGCCATACGCCCGTGAAAATTTTGAAATTTTCAGATGTTATCATGAAACTAAATTTAGCAACCAACAGATGCTGGAGAGTAAGCGCATCAGCCGTCGCGTCCTTCTTTGACTTTCGTAGATGCTTGATATCATCTTCGAGTAAGCCGATTTATTAAATAAAAGCGCGTTCTTTCCTTCACAAAAGTATGTGCTTTGCTCAACTTCAACAACTTCATCGATGGCTGAGTGGCCTGTTGTCAAAACCTTCACAATAAATTATGATCCTGTCAAAGATTGATCTGCGAGAATCGAACGCTCCAGCTTCATTCAAGAATGCGTCCATGAATCGTGTAAAAAAAACATACTCATTATTTATAATACGTCTTATTCTTCGCAACGAGCTTCCTAGTGGGAAGCCTTCATCCAATAATAAACTCTCCTCATGCTCGTAACAGAGAGAAAAACATGAAATAAACTCGCATAACTCAGTGGAAAAAGTACGGACTCTGCTTCACAAGATTCAAATCAAAATCACCCTTCGCAGGTAGCGGAGGGATCGCAAGATCGACCCACGTCAGAATCTTTTTCTTGGTCGCCTTCTTCATCCGTTGCGCCGTTGCTGCTCGGCCGGTATCAGTTAAATGCTGTGCCCATTTCTGTAGCATCTCTGGGTCCGACACTTCTACAGTCACAGGGTACTTGTGCGTTGCATTGCGCTCTTGCAGCTCCTTTTGTAAGTTGTTCATAATGTCTTTTGAGTGAAGAGTCACGAACGTGTCTCGCAGCGTCGAGGACATGGTATCAATATCGCATGCATGTGTCCAGTAAGAATCGTGTACCGAGGCGAAATCAATTCCAGCCTGGTTACATGCAATTGCAGAGAGCATCATATGAGTTGCGTCCAAAGAGTGAATAAAGTTTGGCGGGAATGCTGTTGATTGTTTCATTGGGTTCACGGGCGTCACGGCTGTGCTGTCACGAATCGTCACCGTCTGAAGCATGGTGTTGACTGACCGAGTTTTGTGCTGACGATACGGTTGCACGATCGGTAGTCCGAGAGGTGTGGTCCAGATGACACTTGCCATCTTGTCAACCTTTTTTTTGGAATTCGCAACCGCCGCTGCCGAGTTAACGGCAGCAATTACAGATTCGGCCTCTGCCGAAGCTTCCATATCCGCTGAAAAATCGAACAAGTCTTCGTCATATTCTTTCATCTCAGTCGACTTGGCTTCATCATCGAGAACAGCATCCATGAGCGAGTCATACATTTCATCCATGGACGACACTACTTCAGCCTCGTCAACTTTCTTGTCTAGCTTGTCTTCATGTGACCGTTGTTTTGATTCCGTTTCTTTCACCTTCGCCCGTGCAACCGTGAAAGCACTCGGCAAGCATCCAATCTTGTGCAAGAACGCCGCATCTTCAAGCTGAATTTCTGGAATAGCGGCTGCAGGAATACTCTTTGCAATCATGGATGCTGTCGAGTTGAGCCAATTCTGTAGCGCCCGTGCACCTGAAAACAGTTCTCCAAGACTGTCAAAAATTAAATGAGTAATGTGCAGCGAGCATTTCTGGATTTGCTCATCCGTGAATGGATACAATTCGGGCTGTTCCTTGAGACGCGATCGGACTTGATCTCTGGCACCAATGAATGTGACTCCATACGTGTTTGTCATGACTGTTTGTTTCACGAGCTTACGCGTGATTTTGCCCTTCATTAAAAGACTCAGCTCGCAGCCTGTTTCGGCGAGCTTGTCGATTGCTGCAGATACTCTGTCCGCAACTCCACTATCTGCAGCATGTAGATAAGGATCAGAAAAGCCTTTTTGTTATACGCGAAAGAAAGCAAATCCCGAATACTCACAAATATCACCAGGCTTTTCAGATGGCATCAAGTTTACTTGAGCTGCTCCCAACTTGTCTCCTCCTAAGGCAGCGTAGTGCTGCAATCCGTTACAGGTTCCATCTTGATGCACTGGAATACAAGACAGGAACTCGATTGGGTTTGAAGACCTCATCGCATCCGTAAGCTCAAAACATGTCGCAAGCATTTGCCATGGATCTTCGGCTGTGAGCCACCATCTTTTGCCATCAAGGGGCTTGTCAGCCGAGTCCATAATGTCTTCAATGTGGTCCTCAGCAAATTTGGCGCGAGCGTCAAAGGAAATCCTGCAAGGGAGTGGGAGTTAGCAAAATGTTAAAATGAGGCTAAAATCAAACACCCGATGCCTTACTTGTTGTTACCCATCAAGTTTGCAATCTGAATCTTGAGCCATTTCAGTCCTCTCGCACCTAACCGTTTCTTTTGATCAAACATGAGCAACCCACGGCAGAAATCATTTCCCATATGGTTCAAATGTGCTGGCATGGGGTATGCACGACCTCTGAAATCCATGTTGTGTGGGAAGTAGATAGTCTGGCCAATAAACTAAACGCGATATGGGCACATTCATATGGCCGTTCAGAATGAGATGCCATCAAAGAAAATCAAAAACAAAACTCACCGATCGTGCAATCTCGATCTTATAGTTGATGTCGCATCTCTGCGAAAAGTTATTCCGCCGACTTGCTTCTTGCTTCTGCAGCTCAACAGCCCAAGCTTTTTTCGCTTCAGGTGTCATTGTTTCCCAGTCATCCGGCCTTCTTGGTCGACTCGATCTTCTGCCAAGTTCATCTTCAAGCACAGGCGGGAACTCTGCAAGCGCCTCGCCAGAGTTCCAAACCCTCTTAACAACTTCGTACACCCGTTCATTCACCCTCCAGGCAGTTTTTCCGAGTACATCCAACGACTCGTACACACCGCTCAAATGCTGCCGTTCGTCCGCTGCCGCAAGGTATGCCATGTGTTCGTTGCTGCGAGTACGCAATACATCTGATTTGTAGTTCACGTATCCACCGCTGTTTCGGGAGAGCCAAGGCCGCGGTGGGACAACCATGGGAAGCAGACGCGGATGCACATGAATCGGATCGAGGGCCATTTGTTCGAGAATGAGCGGGTGCATTTTAACGACTCCGAATTTGCGGCCCTTCATGTTAGCGTAACCGTGCTGGAATGCGGGCTCCTCCATCATACTAGATTGAGATTGGGTCAATTTATATCACGCCGGAGGTATCAAGGATATGAGGGGACACTTACACATCCCTCAGTGGATTCATCAGATCAGCGTGAGGAGCTTGAACCTTGGCTATTCTCATTAAAAGAATGGCCAGCACTGATCCGGCCCGAACTTTCGTCGTGATGGGCCATTTTGGGATCCAATTGTCTTTTGCATCCTTGTCTGCTTCTTCGGCTGCCAGTTTAGTAATGACTTTGCGCATCGTGGCGTTGAACAATCGACCATTCATGTGAAGACTGTGTATTCCAGCGTTTGTGTCAATCTTTGTTTTGTTTGAGCAACCGTTAGATCACTCAACAAAAGAACACAAGAAAAAATGAATGACGAACCAGCTTTTGATTCTTCTTTTTTTGGATTTGTTGCAAGTTGTGCTCTGTTTCAATGCTGGTCCCGATCCTGGACAGGATACTCACAGTCGCAACCGCCTGCGAGGCGCCATTATCAACAATGACAGTGCCACCCTCCCCCACACCCCCACCTCCAGGCTCATTCGAATTTGATTTATGGTCAATACGCAGAAACTCTGTAATGGTGATTCGAGAAAGTTGCTCAGGCGTCAACAGCTTCAAAAACGGCACATGACCGTGTTGATCAGCATCTGCTGTATCTGCTTCGAGCGCAGCAATTTCTTTTCGAATTGCAGACACTAATTCTCGATTCCAATCCACAGTGTGTCGGCCGGGTAATTGAAGGATTGATTTCAAATTATCAGGCAACTTCTCATGACTGGCTTGCATCTCTTCGGCGGCAGCACTTAATGCCTTTTCCTCAAGTTCCATTTGCAGTTTCAATTTCTCTTCGAAAGATTTCGCGGTCATGTTGACGGCTCCGTTTAAATTATGCGACAGATTGGCGAGAGTTTTGCGCAGAATTTTTACACCCATTGAGTTTGTTTCGCGCAAGTCAGAGAGTTTTGGTTCTTCCGCTGTGGGAGCGACAGAAGTAACAGGCACAGTTTCTTCGCTCGATTCGACATTGTCCTTCAAAGCGGCCAAGAGAAGTGAGTCATTCGGTCCAAGGGAATTTGATCCAACAGAAGCATTCGATTGAACATTGGATCTCATGGAAGCTTCCAGCACCATTTGCGTAATTTTTGCATCATCTTCGTTTCCAACAATGAAACTGGCATCAATTCCACGAAGCAACGCTTGAAGTGTCGCCAAATTTTCTGGCTCGGCAAAACGACGGTCGCCCATCAATTCGCTCGGATCCAGTTTTCCGATATTCTTCATTTCGAGCACAAGCTTTGTTGCGGCAGACATGTTGTTTGAGACAATCAAAGTGTGGTGGATAAGAGCTGCGTACGTGCTGACATCGTATGGCAGGGCAAACTCTCTGACTGCTCGGACGTGCCATTCTAATGCTTTTTTAAAGTTTGGGGTCGGCAGCGTGTGCAGGTGCGCCTTGTTTTTGAAGGGCCGCATTATTGAGAATGACTCCTTTGAAAAAAACATTGACTGGTAAGACAGAAAACTCACCTCCACGAATGCATTCACCATTCCTCGCTCAAGAACGAAACCACCCCCGATAGATTCTCCATTTGCGCTTTGTCCAAAGCTCATTTGAAACACTCGCACGGTTCTGTTAAAGAGCACCTCCGCCCTCCGAATATCTCCTGTAGCCAAACAGGCATAAATAAGAGCAAAACGCTCGCTGAGAAAGTGCGCTGCATCTTGAGGCGCAATTGAGTTTGCAGTAGTTTTGATTGTAGAAGGATGCTGGTCTATGGCTGAAGAGAATTGCGAAGCATGCAAGGTTGCTGGTTTAACGGGGGCTGTGGTTGCTGCAGATGAGGTTCGAGGGAATAGGGCGGCGGCAAGAGGGTCCACCGGGGGCTGGGGTCGAGCTTGTTCCTCGGCCTTTGCCTGTTTGCTGGACTGTGTTGAGGTACGCTGGGAAGCAAATAGCGCGTCAAACTCAGCCACAACATCGGATGGTTTGACAGAAGCTCTACTGTTTGCGTTGCCAGACTTGCTTGCATCTAGCAAGGAGCTCCATTCCTCCAAGGGTGATGGGCCTGTCCCCATCCTTCGCATGTTCCCAAAGCAGCATGCCGGTATCGAATGCCGTGACTGGGCGTGGGCCGTGCTGCGTGGTGTCCGCCTGGATGTTCGGCTGGCTGCGATTGCGATGCGGTACATGCTTTTGCCCCTTTGAATGAAAAAGAAAAATTACAAGTTGTCACAAGCTTTTTTCCGATCCAAACGGTAAATATTTACAACTGTGTACCGTTAATGTTCTCACTGCTGAGAAACCAGTTTGATAAAACAGTTACTTTAATTTCTGTCCGAATCGTGAAACGAGTGTGAGCTAAGGGAGTGGTAAATCGCAAAAACAGCTTCTACAAGTTGCTGTCGCGAAGAAGAGACGAAGAGCGTGGAGATGCAGTTCCAGAACTTTCAACCGCATAACCAACTTCACCATCTCCAACAGGGGTGCCCTCATCTAACGAGTCCATTTTGAACACTTTCCGTTGCTTCAACGGAGGAGGTGCACTTGACAATGTCGGACGAGTTGGAGCATCACCGGGTGATACAGGGCTCATTGGAGAATTGGCCACTTTGTTTGCAGCTGCAGCTCCCGATCTCGCCGCATCCGCCACAGCTGTGCTCGTAGTCTTCAGCACTTTTCCCAAATCAACGCGGACGCGTGTCAGCATATCCGAATCGTTTACTTCTTCGTCGTCGCTGAAAACTTCTTCTTCGCTTTCGTATTCTTCTTCGTCGCCGGTTTCTGCATTAACGCGCTTTTTCGTGACTTTGCGCATTCGGCGCTGGTTTGCTTTTGCTTCGAACCATGACACAAACATGCGCCAGAGAAGAAGTCCGAGAACAGCGTACCAGAACATGAAAAAGATGATGAATAGCAGAGCTGTGGTGTAGAACCAGTTGTACATAAAGTGACGAAGACCTTGGAAGTGGGCCGCAAGGGTGACATAGCATGCCTGGATTTGTATGGCGGTAGTGTGTATTTTCAATGAGGCCATATGCAGGGACATATCCTGGTTTGTTTCGAAAACACAGTTATTGAAAGAAAGGAACGAGACACAGCATCAGACAAACCTCGCGTTCGACATAGTTGTCAATCATAAGAATTCGAATACTCTGGCCTTCGGTCGTCCATCCGCTCAAAAGGGACACTGAGCGGTACAACGTTTCCATAATTCTAAACAAAGGTGACTTGTAGGCAACGAGTGCGGGACGGACTGATGAGGCCAGAATCGGGGCCTGCTTTTTGGGCGCAGCGGCAGCAGTCAAGTTCAATGAGATCATAAAGTTTCCTGGTTCATAGTTGGAAGGGGCGTCGGGAACTCGCAGCTCAACGCCAATGGTGTAGTGTTGGTCGGGACGAAGCGTGTTCTAGATAGATGCGACATTGGGATCAGATGGATCTGTTTATATCGAAGCTGATGTATTTGTACCTCGGGAAGAATGTTCTTGCTCGTGAAATCAACTATTAACAGAAAGGAATGTGGCTTCCTTGATTAGCTTGTTAGCGACCAAACACAAACGACAACACACACCAACAGCTTCTGGAAACTTCATCCCATTCACAGCAAACGCCATCGGATCCTGGAACGTGAGGTACGCCGGTACCCGTGTGATGTCGTTTGGCATGTATGCAGCGTAGAAGACGGCGTAGGTGACAGCAGACAGAAGAAACAGCAAAACTGTCAAGACTGTAAAGACAACTGTTCCCAGTGCTGACTGCTGCGTCGCATCGGATGTGACCTTTTGAAAAGAATGAAACGTTTGAGTGAAACATGGGTGAAACATGCAGCCAAGCTCGCTTTACCCATGCACCAAGATCGAAGACGACTTTACGGAACGCAAGTCTAGATGGACGCATCACTTTATGTTGCAGCAGCAGACGAGCTTGAGAGTAGTTTGTGGGCTGTTTGTGTGCACATTGATGGAGGGAGTCAAGTCAGTTATGACGGAGCCCGGGATTTCCGGCAAGGATGCAATTGGTAGAAAGTGAAAGAAGGATGAATTACAATGTCAAAGTCGATGGGTGGAAGCATGTCTGCGTCAATGTCCGCCAGCTGTGTGCTCACGCTCTCGAGGGGAGGAGCCAGGCGGGATGCAATACGCTGCTGCACATGCGGTGGAAGGGTCGCTTGGATCAGCCGCGTCCCTGCGCTCGTCACAAGGTTGTCTGTCACTGCCGCTGCGAGCGAGTCCATTTGTATTTGCGTCACTTTACTTCAACTTTATTTCAATCTGCATTCACATTCGCGCACGTGGGGGGGTCTCAGCCAGGTTTTATGACTTCAAGAATAATAGTTGTAAACAATAGTACTGGTAAACTGATACAGCATTCATCGTACGCGTCGCGTGCATGCGTGCGTCTTCACCGCTCCTTCCGTCGAGACAACTCAACATCAACCCACTTTCGCAACCCGTCGCGCTCGGCTGGCGTCAACTCCTCCTGCTTTTCGGCCCGCAACCGAACCAGCCGCATCAACATCTCCTTGGGCCGTCCATTCACACTTGTGCTCAACTCGTACTCTCGCTTAATACGGGGCACCTCGTTGAAATACACACTCATGAGCGTGGTCAACTCCAAATACTTTCGGCTGTCTAAAATCTTGTATGCCAGACCCAACGCTTCCCCATCCGCGTGGAAAAATGAACGCAACACGCTTAGCGCCCATCCACACATGCTAACTTGTCGCTTGTTCAGGTATCGCCTTGAACTCTCAATCTGGCCAAACAAGGGCGGAATCAAGACATACTCCACATCCAGCAAAACTTCTTCCCAAAGTCTTTTGATGACTTCGTGTGCCATAGACGGACTCAAATTTGCGCATAGCAGCTCCAAATTCTTGTTGAGATATTCCGTGACTGGACTCATGGCAGAGTCGGCCTCAGCGGGAGTGACTGGCTTGTCGATTGCGACGCCAGCGGCTGTCTGGTTCGAGTACTGCACCGATCCCGTTCCCAGCGCAGTTTGCAAGAAACCCCTGTTGAGGGCAACAGACTCGTGTTCTTTAATCACTCTGACGATCGTCTCTCTGAGATACGGGCTGACGCGTGTTGTCAGTGCGCGCAGCAGATCGTTCTGCGTGCGCTTGAGCCGCTCGCGCGACTTTCGGAACCAGTAGTCCACATCCTCTTGCTCGCCTTCAAGCGTCATGCGCACAAGCCCACGTCCCTGCGGCGCAAACTCAATGTACACATCGTGCGTGTGATGGTCGCCGAGCTTCTGACGGAGACGGGACAGCCGTCCGCTCAAGTCAATGAGAGTCTTTCCGCAGAGTTCGTTGCTAGAAATCAAGTTCTTTGAGTACAGAAACACATCCAGGTGCGACACTGGCGGCAGCAACGTCGAAAAAGTTTCGTCCCACACCGGGTTGATGGTATCGAAAACAGGTCTCGTTCGCACCAATTCGCAAGCATTTCCTGTCAAAATGACGGGCACACTTGGAGAAGTATTTGCTTTCGAACTTGCGCTGGAGTCGCTCGGGTCCTGCGCAGGAACAACAGTGCCTTCTGGCATACGTACAACCATAAACGGATTTGCGAGTCCATTCTTTGTTACGGGTTTCACGTTTTCGGCGTACACAAGTTCGATTTTGAAGGCTCCTTTCACCTTGTCCTGCTCATCGAGTGCACTGGCGGCTTTTGCAGAGGGTGTCGTTTTTTTGTTCAGTGCCATTGTCGCACGGTGGTCTACTTGCGTTCTTGCGAGAGTTGACACGTTCATCATGGAGTGCATCTCGTCCAGTTTCATTCGCGCGTATTCTAGATTACACAACTTCACACAAGACTGTGTTGTTGTTTGCATTTACAGAGTAATTCGATCAATTACAACGATTTCGACCATAGGTGCAAACTTACCTCGTTTGTAATATCTGCTGGACCGCTTTCTTCCTTTTGCATGCGCACAGACATGATGAAATTAGAAAATGTGGCTCCTTTTGCATCTGCGCCGTCCGCATCGTCAGTTCCGACAACGTCGCAATAGTTTTCAATTGCGCGCGACACAGTCTAAACAAAAAAAGGTAAGTAAAAAGCAGAACCCTGTTTCGCAAATGAAATCCCCAACCTTTCCAAACTTTTGAATAAACCCAGCCTGCTGCAACTCATTGCTCCACTTCAAGTCCATGATATTGTCAAGATTGCTGTACACGGCTTGAAATAGATCTGTAATCGAGGACGAGTGTTGCAGCGAATCTTCGGCGGTTGTGTCGCTTTCCATGGCCTCAAACTTGTCTGCTTTCACAGCATTTGTCACCCATTCGACTGTGAGAGTTGTCAAGTGTTCAAGCCATTTCGAAACAAACGGTGCGAACCAATCTTCGACTTTGAATTTTGCATAGTATGGGCTCTTTTTGATGCTAAAAATCGCCAAATCGTGGGTGAGTTTTTCAACAGCAGAGTAAAAGAACGAGACTTTCCCCACCTTGGACAAACTTTGCAGCACTTTGCATCGAAACTTTTGAGTTTCTTGTACAGCGCAAACATGCTGCGACTCGCCTTCTGCACCACATCATCCCCAGTCAGCAACCCAGTCCCACCTTCAAACTGCGCACTCAAAACGCCAACAAACTTTTCAAGATACACCTCAGCATTCATGCGCACAATATCCAACTCAATCTCAAAACTCTTGCGATAATACTTGTAATCCGCAATCAACTCGGCTACAAGCAAATCACACAACCCAATCAACCCGTCAATGACAGCTTCAGTGTCGTGTTCATCGAAAGGCGCTGAATGTTCTTGAAGTTTTTTGAAACGACCTTGCACGGCCTGTAACATGACATTTTTGATCTCGGTGCGGAAACTCGTGGGTAAGTTTGGATGCGCTTGTCGGTATACGGGGCTTTTGAAAATCATGCGGAGGAGAAGGATTGTGCTTTCGAGTGCTTCGTCCGGTTTGTTTTTGGGGTAGTATTCGCGGTAGTTGGAGACTTGAATCTTGTAGTGAGCGTGCATTTCTTCGAGCGTGTCAACGAGAATCGGTTTCTAAGGTGTACTTTTTGTGTTAGAATTTCGGCGAAAGATTTCGGACAGCATCTCCCACCTCATAGTCATTCAGCCAAGTGGGGTTTCTCTTCATACTTCCGTACAGCTCTTCGTAAGCGTTCAAGAGAGCCCATACAGGCACTTCATAGAGCTTGTATTTCTGGAAAACCAAGTCCAGGTATGTCAGCGTTCTGAAACTTTCGCGAATCAACCATTTCCGCTCCCAGAATTTGAGTGTTGCAATGGATTCAGGACTCAGCAAATGGATTAATTCGTACGCAGCCTGTGCGTTCATGGGTTGTGTTGCAGGTGGTGGTGATGAATTGATGTCCAGGATGAGACAGGCTCGTAGCAACGTGATGTACAATGCTTTGAAATTGATTTTGCAAGAGACAAGCTGAGCTTCGAGTTGGGCGATGGGATCCGCGTGCAATTCATCTGGTAATGGAGTCTAGGTTGGTGTCGAGATGTCAGAGATTCGGCGACAACCAACTTTCACTTTTCGACTCACTTTTTCCATGTCAATGGACATTTCAATCAACAGATCACCGCCGATATACTTGTCCTTGTTTTTAACACTGGTACCACGTGGCTGTAATTTGTGCCATCGACTCACGAAACCGTCACTGCCAGACGCGCCGCAAGAAGTCACAATATCTTTCACAGACATGACAACACGGCCAAGAAAGTCATCCTTCCTGCGGTCCCACACGGACACAATGATTGAATCAGTCAACTCCTGCGATGCGACATCCACGTGCTGATTCCACACTGGATTCACTGTTCCCTGCATTGTTTCCGTCATAAAGATTTCGACTCCAGTTTTTGGCGGATGATCAGGCTGCGGAATGGCTCCGAATTCGATACGGCAATACGCATCGCGACTGCGGCCTTCTTTTGCAATCAAACTTTTGGCTTCGACAACTTTGAAGAAAATATCGACAGGAATCGGGAGGGTGTTGGGAGACACGGGTTGTACAAATTGAGAGTGCAGGAAATCAGCCAGGACTTCTTGCAGAGGTTTGTTGATGTGGCTTTGCCAGAGGGAAAAGCCGTCGTACGATGCAAAATCTTCTGGCGTTGGCGCAATTGTTTTGTCCACTACCAATGTCCGGATGACAGCGTCAATGTAATCCGGAACAATTATCTGCTCACAGTTACATTAAGCTCGTACATGTATATACAAGCAATCCATACCTGCTCATCTGGACTGGGCCCATTTACTGCTCTCAATGCAGTCGCAAATGCAAGCCCGCCGACAGTCATTCGAGCAGAAAGGGCCTGGTTTCGGGCGTCCGAGTCCTTCAATTCCGTATCTCTTCGCAACTTTGCCCTGCGCAACCTGTCACTTTCGAGCCTTCGCGTTTCATCTTCTCGCCGCCTAAGGGCATCCTTCTCTGCACGCTCGTCCATCTCCTTTTTAAGAAACGCTTCCTTTTCGAGAGCCAGCTGGGCTTTCTCAGCTCGCTCTTTTGCAAGTCTGTCCATTTCTCTGCGCTCGCGCTCACCTTTCACGATCTGGTTTCCGATGGAGATGGTGGAAGCAATGTTTGCGACTGAGGTTGGGAGTGGTCTGCCAGCATTGCTTGCTGTGTTGGATATGGTTGACGACATGGAACCCACAGACTCGAGGTCCCTGAGCATTGAATGGAAAGTGTTGGCGTTGTTGGAGGCGTTGTTATTCGCAGAGTAGGTGCTGTTGATGGCGTTGCTGCTGCTGTTATTGGATCTGAGCGATGGAGAACGAATCGAATGTGAGCGTGGAGAGCGCGGCATACTCGCGTTATTGGCATCATTGTTGTTTGTGTTTGAATTGGTGTCAAACTCGTTGGTTGAGTTGATATTCTCAAGATCCCGCAGCATATCATCGAATGCAAGCATTGAATCTCGAGAGACACCGATACTGCGGCCCACGCTTGCACGATGTTTCGGGATCGGTGGTGATGCTTGAGAGGGATCTTGTGTCTGCGTTGGAGAATGCGGTTGTGAGGATACCTGGGAGGACGGAAGCCCTTGCCGCCCTACGTTGTTGCGATTGGGGTTTGTCCTTGTGCGCGCCATGGGCATTGGCGGGGCTGGCGAGCTGGCCTTGTTGGTGCCATTGGTGCTCATTTTTACCGTATTTATCCCATCTCCACTTGATCAAAACACACGAGTGGGTTCACTGCCCAACTACTCCGTCATAAGATTGTTCAAATGCCCGGTCTAGAATGATTTAAACGGTACAGATGCGGCTTGCATTTGTCGGAGGGAGTTTTCTTAAGGAGAGAAAGCACGCCGGCGGAGGCATGAACCGACTCTTCCTCATCTTCTCTCAAGGCTGACATCTGCCCGTCTGTGCAAATTTCAAAGTTAACCAATGCACTTTTCAGCCACAATCCGTCGGAATTGTTAATGCCCCCCTCTGAATCAGCGCTGCTGCATCGTTCAGTGAGCTCTTGGAAAGGAGACAAGACGCGCTCGGATGCGAAAGTGATGTGAAGCATCGTCAGAATGTGTATTTGAAATCACGATTACCAGCTACACAGACGCCAACAAAAACTCTGACTGTTGCATTTCCTCGGTTTCAGCCTTTTGCAACTTCTCCAACGTATCAAGCCGCGTTTAAGACAGTGTAAATAAGTCAAGTAAAAAATCATGCAACCGTGCTATGGCTGGCTTGGCCAGACATCAAGACACTGAGTCGGAAAAAATCGACTTCCCGATGCCATACAGGCATTGGTGCTGGCAGTGCGAAGCCATCAATGATGGATCTAAGCTCAAAGTCGCGTTCCTCCTTGGTGCACGTTGGGAAATCCTGGATGAACAGAAATTGATCCAAAAGTCAAGCGGATCAAATGAACGGTTCGTTGCAGCCACGACTGGCAACTCGTTTTTACGTTATCATTCCTTGGAATGGAAGATGCTGGCATTCTCGCGTCATAATTGACGGGCATTGTGACAGAGCCCATGATTTTGTTCTTTCTTGTCAAGCATACACATCAAACTAACGCGGACGCGGCAGGCGGTCAAACCACAACATCACATTGTATGGAAACACACAGTCTTCAGCAAAGTCAGCTGCACCGTCCCTGTGTTAGCGCACCAGGAAGACAAGAGAGGGTTGTCCAGACAATAATTAAATGGGAATGTCCAGTCAAAGGAACCAAGCATGGTATTCTGTGAATACCAGCATAAACAACGCGTCTTGTGAAACCGTGACTGCATTTACTGTAATATTGTTCACTGATTGGTTCTTCTTTCGCTTCTTCTCACTCACGGTGCTTCGTCACTTGTGTGGACGTGTGTAGCATTCTATTATTAGATTAACGATTAACAATAAAATGGACGGACTCTTGAGCTCCGAAGCTAAGGCTAACCCCTTAGACGTCCACATTTTTTCCCTTGAGTTTCCACCAGATCCTCTACCAGCCTTGAACAGAGGAAGGTAGACAGGATCACTCACTAACACCACAACCCAACATGAAACACAGCCGAAACACGTCTTAGCGACAGCTCGACAAGCTGCACCAACCCAACCTAATATCCACAACGGAACGGAGCTCGCGCGCAGTCTGCACACAGACCCCGAGCCTCCCCCGATACCCAACAATGGAACGGCGCTTGCGCGAAGTCTGTAAAACAGACCCCAAGCCTCCCCCAATATCCAAAACGGAACGGCGCTCGCGGCAGTCTGCACACAGACCCCGAGCCTCCCCCGAAACCCCACATGGAACGGCGCTTGCGCGAAGTCTGTAACACAGACCCCAAGCCTCCCCCAATATCCAAAACGGAACGGCGCTCGCGGCAGTCTGCACACAGACCCCGAGCCTCCCCCGATACCCCATATGGAACGGCGCTTGCGCGAAGTTTGTAAACCAGACCCCGAGCCTCCCCCACAAACCCACATAACTCTTAGCACACGAAGACCAGAACAATGACCTTTATTTACTTCATACCCCACACAATGAACATATTGTGCTGCCACATCAACATGCAGTGTGGACCCGCCTGAGCAGGTGGTCAGGAATGCGGTCCATGTCGTCTTCAGGAAGACTGTTCAGGAATAAAGCAAAATAACTCCATGTGGCTGATCCACTCTTCCTCATCAAAATTGCAAAGGTCACACTCGCTGTGCCCCTTGGAACCAAATGCTTTCATTGTGTTCTCCAAATACTGATTTGTTTATTCACTTTGCAAAATTAACTGGAAACATGAAAGGCAAGTCTTGTACGCGTGTTTTGTTTTATCGTTCCTTTACTACAGATGCGTTTTTTATTTACATGTCCTTCCGATGAAGGTAACTTTGTAGCAGATGTGTAAATAACAACAAATATAGCTCGAAGAGGACAGACGCTACTGTTGTGACACACTCCAACTGGCAAAGGTGAATCCCTAAAGTTAAAGCGTAAAGTTAAATGAAAGCAAATGTGAGCGGTAAATATTTATTTACTCAACCATCAGTATGGTCACGATTGTGCCTCTGGCCGAGCAGCTGACATCGCTGTCCATCAATCCGAATGGGCCACAGGTAATACCAATCAATGAATGCAGCTCTTACGGAGGATAACCTCTTATTGCTTCAAGGTTGTCCTGGCCGCCAAGCGAGGACTGTTTCTGCTCAACCTGAATGACCCCTTCGCACCTCCCACAGCATTTAAGGTTACTTGCTTATCATAATTCATCGTCATACTTTGCGAATATCGGGATGCTGATACTGCATTGATCTCCTCATACGAACATCTGGGCACTGACAGCACAACACGAAGTGGGAAGTTTCGGACGTGGCCTGGAATCCGCACAAAGATCGCGCCCACTGGATCGCGTCCATGGTTTGAATACTGACCCTATGGGGGTATCCTGTGTTAAACGTGCTTCTTTCCGAACTGGTCCGCAGTCAAACCAAAAAGTTCTTATTTGGAATGTCGACCCAACTGGAGCAATGAGAATTGCCAATTGCTTCTCAAGCAACGCGTCTGCCAGCGACAGCAACGTAAGATATATTCATGAAGTTTCGGGTTTTATCCATCGGGAGTGACCCGTTTCATCAGCCAAACCCCAGCGCAGATTTGGCAACATCGAAATCACCCGCATCATCCGCACGACAAAACACCTCGCATAACGCCATTCTTCCAGCGGCCCACCCGCAATCGTTTCAAACGTCGCAAAATGTCGAACTTGTTTTACACAGCCATAAACGCGCTGTCAGTGATTTCCATTGGAGCCCGTTTCGATGCGACATCATTGCCACCTGCGGACACGATAATTACGTCCATGTGTGGGACTTAAGGTTACGTAGTGGCTCCGATGACGGACAAGAAGATGGTAGCAGCAGTGTGCATGGTGATAAAGGAGCTGGGTCAGGACGAAGTGCAGTGGTAATTACGAAGCCGCAAATGTCCTTTTGTTCTTGGACTGGTAATTTTGGCTCTATTTATTTCCTCTTCACTTGATTGAGACTCTTGTGATGCAGCTGGAGCGACTGCTGTGAAATGGAACCGCGTTTCAGAGTACATGCTGGCAAGTTCACACGATACGGATGTCCACGTGTGGGACCTGCGAAACGGATCAAAGGAAATCAAAATAATTAATGCCGCCCATACAACAAAGGTGAGATTAGTTAATCATCTTCAACCTAATTGACTCATTTTCCACTAGATTTACGGCATTGACTGGAGCCCCAGAAACGAAAATGAGTTGATGACTTGTAGTCAAGATATGACTGCCAGATTTTGGAATCTGGCTGATCCACGCCGGTGTGAGGGAATCATAAACACTTCAAGCCCAATTTGGCGTGCGCGTTTCACCCCATTTGGAAACGGAATCGTCACAATGCCGTTGCGAACAGACAACGAGTTGACCATATGGAGTCGCGAAAATTTGAATGAACCAGTGGCGCAGTTTGCGGGGCATACTGATGTCGTGAAGGAATTTGTGTGGAGGAAATGTGGAGACTCTGAGTATCAGCTGGTGACATGGTCCAAAGACCAGACACTGCGATTATGGCCGATTGATTCCAAAATTGAAGCGGTTTGACGATTATCGATAACGTTATCCTTTTGACAAAGACTCATGTTTCCAGAATTTTAACTTCAGGGAATCGGGCATTTTAAACGGCGCGATTCATCCAATGCTGTCGTCACTTCGATGTATGGAAAAGCAATGCAGGATGCAAACCATACACCATCACAATCAGTTTTCCCAAGTCCAATCAACACCCAAATGGCTTCTATCAGCGCTGCAATGACTGAAAGACTCGAAATGGACAAGTCTGACAGCGAAGCCATGTTACTCGAAACACCTACTTCAGCAAGTGAATCTGGAAACACGATTACTCCAACACGAGCCAACAGGGTCCCCGGTCTGAAAAAATCAAACCAAGAATTACAGTCGAATGAACGTCATGCCCCACGAGGCGGGATCCCCCGTCTACTTTCTGGCAGTAATCGTAAAAGAGACCCGATGGGCATTGAAAATGATAGTGAGTCGATTTCGGATGCAGGAAGCTGGCGGGGTGTACGTGGGTCCGCATCTGGGAATAGCTTAGGCAGTGCGTTTGGTGCGGGAGCTCCTGTTGATGAAAAGGTTGCAAAAGAGTTGTCGGAATGTGCGCGAAATATTCGGACAGAGTATCACATGGTCGTTGTTGAGAATGTGAGGAAAGGTTTACCTGCTTGCGATGATGTTTGTTTTGGACTCAACTCTTTATTTCAGGTTGACACAGTGGCAAAATCAATCTCGATTTCTATTCGCCATCTTCATTTTGAAAAGTCATCCATTCATGTCAACATTTCCTTCAACGAAGAAGGTTCACGAAGTGTTCCACAATCCCCTATGGAAGGCCTCAAACGCCCCACGCCATCATCGGCCGGCAGTGTGAGCATGGTTGGAATCTCAGATAAAGCCTCCAATTCAGCGGGATTGACACCATTCCCCACTTTCGAAATTGTCAAATCGGGAATGGTTCCCATGGCTGAGAGAAACCAATTGTCATCGCGATTATCGGCGCTTACGAATTATTTGGCTGCGAAACGAATCCCAACATTGATTCCGTGTCTTAAATTCTTGGTGTTTAATGATCCGAACGCGGGAGTTCCACCGTCAAGTACAAGCTTTGTTCAGGGCGTTGAAAATTTGATTTCAAGTGGTCCGTCGATGCCACTCACTCTTGCGGGAAAACCATCACTCGCTCGCAATATAAGTGGTTTGTTTTTTCTTGATGAGAATTGAAAGCGGGCGAAAGTGTGCTGATTAAATATTTTCATCATATCATCCAGGTGTCTTTGGGTTGACCAGCGTTGATCAACCAGAACATGAGATGAAAGCACTTCGAATTTCAATAAGTGGCGGGAATGGTGCAAAATCGGCCAGTCTGGGTGAAGACAGACTTTTAGGGACGTCGGCCATCTCAGAACGGTCGTCTGTTCTCACATCGGGGTTATCGGGTCTCAATCCAGGCAGTGCGGGCATTACTAGTGGAGGGATGGTATCAGGGTCAGCTAATTCGGCCAATCCTCCAATCGGTTCCGTAAATTCTACGGAAAGTAAATCTGCTGTGCTTGGAGTAGTCAGTTCATGTGATGAAGCGTCGACTTCAGATGAAAGTGAAGACCAGTACGAGCTGAGGCGTCGGAAAAATTATACCCATGAAGCAACTTACAACTCGGCGGCCGTCTCTGGAGGTGTCTTTGATAACGTTCCGTTTCCAAGAATGTGTGGTGCAACATTTTCAATGAGCGGTGAGAATAACGCGCGAAAAGGTTGTGAGTAGTAAACTGAAAGCTTTCCACTTGACTTTTCAGGGCAGTTGGTTTGCTTCTTTTCCCCATTGCCTCACCCATCTGCAGTCAAATTTCATCATGTTGCATTTTCAACGCGCCGGCAGCACCGTGGCATCAATAGAATCCCATACAATAGTCATCCCCGAAACTACAGCATCTACGAAAATTATCGCTCATACTTAATTCAAAAGTTTCCTGAGGAAAAGATTGCCGTCGCAAATGCAGGCATTCTGAACGGAACCGAAACATCAACTTCCTCAGCTGTAGACTTGACTCCCGCAGCAACAGCTGCTGCAAAGCAGTTTGGCTTCTTGAACCATAATCGCGAACACTGGGTCGGATTCGACGATGACGAGGATGGAGAAAATTTATGGTTGAGTGAACAAGGCGGTGGCGGAGCAGGGGGAATGACGCCTGGTGTTGGTGGAGGGCTAAGCAGAGGTGTGGCTGAAAACCGACAAGTTTCTACGGCCGATTTACTTTCTAGATTGCGATATCACGGAATCATCAAAGGAGCACAGTCTGCTCCGCCTTCAGCGATCTCCATGGTCGAGAATGCGTCTGAACCGAAAGGCCCGATCGCGGATAGGAACGGGCTGAGGAAAGGGTCAAAAACTGAACCAGAAGTTGGCGCCTTTTTCGCCAAAAAACGCGATTCCATCTCGAAACAGTCCTCGTCACGCCAGAGCAGCGTTTCACGACTCAAGGGCATCGTCAAAAGCGAATCGCCAACACAGATTAGTCCCATAATTGCCGCGCGAAAAACATCTATTTTCACTGTTGGAAGTGTCGAAGGTGGCATGAGTGACATGGGGAACTCGGGCATTTCCATCGCAAGCGCTGCTGGCAGTCTTTCGAATGCCGACAATATCCTCCAGTCATCGTTACTCTTCACAAATAGCGGTGAAAGCAAAAGAGACAGAGTTCGCGCAAAGTCCGTGCAGGAAACAAGTTTAGGTGGTGCATCTGAGCCATCTTCCAGTCCGTTGGATGGAAATGTGTTCAGCACTCCGATTGCGAGACGGGCCAGTGCGGCTGCCAGCAACAGTGTTGATGTGACTCCTGGTTCTTCATTTACTTCAACGCGAAAGGCAGGGCCGCACCAAGACAGTTGGAGATCCGATTTGACCGAAGGGTCAAGGCAACAAGCTCGGGTGGGAGGTTTGGCTGGACTTTGTAGCGAGCCTGTGTCCGAGCAAGCGTTGGGACTAAAGGTATTGATAAAGGACATGTCCTCATTCATGCCTGTGAGCAAGAAGCTTGCGTCGGAATACAGGTGAGATTTAATCTGCTCTTGAGTTGCATTTCTAGCTTTCTAACTTGGTTATCACGGCAAGTCTCCTTGGCAACGACCCCGTTCAAATATGCGCCACAAACAGCAAGGTTGCGCGCGAAAATGGTCGCCCAGATCTGGCGAAACTGTGGACCATGGCCGGCCTGATTCTGGCACGAGTTGCAGTCCTCCAACACGACGACGTTGGCCCACAACTCCTTGTTTCAAACGCCAACCTTGTTCGCACGAGCAGTTCTCTGTCTCAAACTGCTGTTGCTTCAAAACCTGAAGTTCAAAAATTTGGATCCAGGCGACGAGCGTCCATGGCACTACTCCAACAGATCCAGCAGGACCCTCGGACAGCCAACCTTGCGTATCTCAAATCAAAAGATAAGCTTGAATTGAAGAAGGATGGTACATTTTGTGCCACGCATGAGTTTTTGGAAGGCATTCATGAAGGAGACATGTGGGTGCGAGCTGATTGGGGAAATCATCCCCTGGGGAACAACCTCGTTGAAAAGATGTGAGCCTTTTTACTTTAAAGGTTAAAGTCAATGGCATCTAAATGCAATATGTGCAAAGATTACAACCTCTTGCTCTTATCGGTGATATTCAGTCACTCGCAATGATGTCTTGTATCTTCACTGAACCGTTTGGAAGTACGGACAGTGTGTACGGGGTAATTATTTCCCATCTTAAGTCTTTTTTAAAAGTTGCACTTTGCACACCTTCTCTAATTTGTCGAATCAGGAGGCAAGTGGCAGAAAACGACCCACTACTTTGAAGGAAGAGAAATTTCATGAGCGGTATGCAGCATCTTCGGTCTATTCAGCTTCGTACCAAGCGAGTGTCTTCATGGATGCAGAGCAATACAGCAAGAGAAGCACGACCCAACCGCATCTGCTTCAACCAGGCATTCCAATCAAAATTAATCGCGAGAACACACGATATGATAGCAATCAAAGCAGCAGCAATGGGCGCGTCTTACTGCATCGGGCCAACAGTTCAGGGCGTCTTCAAATGACATCATCTGAAAACGGGCAGGGAACTCCTGTTGGCAGTCAAATGTATCCTGATAGCTTTCCTGATGAAAATTTATTGAGAGCGCAAAATCGAGATGCGGCATCACCGGCGTTACGACATGACATTGTTGGGCGTCTATATGGCCGAACTTCTGGAGTTTCTTATAGTCCCAGTGATCGGCTGGGTACGCCTGGTGGTGGGGGTGGGATTGTCCGACGATTTGGAAGCGAAAGTGCGCGTTCATCTTTGGCACAGAGCATGAACCCTTCGCGGTCGTACATACCGTCTCATATACCAGTGCCAGCTCCTGGGTTGATGATGATGATAGACAGTCCCGGTCGGCGCCTCCCTTCAGATGAGGAAGAATACAGGTTCGAATCCGAGTACTTGGACGGCGAAGACATGCATCACACACCTACCTTATCTGCATCGTATGGGAAAAGGTTGGCCATTGGATCAGGACTGGCGCCACGCGAAGAATCACAATGCGATAACTACACTGTTGCACTGTTGAACCCCACGCGTCAGCACGTTTTCGATCAGTACAAAATCAAGTATGCGGACATTCTTCTTTCATGGGGTCTGACTGAGAAAAGGGCGGAGCTTCTTAAGTTGGTGTCGACGAAATCAGCTGCTGCGATGGGTGTTTACTTGGATGGTGCTGAGAGTCAGTTGGGACTCCCTGTTGCTGCGATTCTAGTGAAATCTGATTCCGATCAAGACTTCAAGCAACGTATATCTGATCCTGACGTTGTGCAGTATCTGCCGGTCAAGTGCAGTATTTGCAGACTACCGTGTAAGGGGCTCCTCAGCTCGTGCGGAAGTTGCGGGCACGGGGGTCACATTGAGCACATGCACGAGTGGTTCTCATCGCAAGAAAAGAGTGAAATGAAGCAAGTTTGCCCAGTGTTGGGGTGTGGCTGTCGCTGTGTGTAGCCAGAAATAATGAAGATTCATGATGAGCAAGTTTGAACTCGTACATTTTTTTTAAGTTGCGATCAATTTGACGTCCTTCCTGAAACCCACAACACCCAACATGCATCGTATGCATGCCCCGCTTCTGGCCCTGGTGCTGGCGCTTTCTGCTCCGTGCTATGCCCAGACAACCAGCACAAGCCAGAGTTCCTCAGTGCCATCCTCACAAGCAGACCCTTCGAACACCTTGCCCACATCAGTTCCATCAGCCTCGTCTGCCACCACCGCTGCAACTCTTATCGTTACCACCTCATCATCAACTTCGTCCAGAAATGCAATCGTTATCTCCCCCGCCCCAGCGGTAGTGGCTCAAGTCGAAACTCAGGATCCCACGCTCAAGTGCGTGTCACTCACAACGTCACAACTGTGCCCCTCTTTTCGATCCTACTATTTCAACGCGCAGTCCGAGTACTTGCGCCAGCAAGTGGGTATTGCAGACGGCCGTGACGCAACATCGAGAGATTTTGACTCCATGGTGCAGCGGTGGGCATATGGTATCACGGGTACCCTCGGTGACATCCAGTGCCTGGCATGGGATCAATCGAAAGTCAGATACTCAGTGCAATACTTCTGTGACTATGTGGGTGGTCCCTTTTGTCATTACAACCGCCAATGACTTTCGTTCATTTTCATTCATCACAACTACAGTTCCTGCAGGACCCGTACGTGATTGGCAACAGCGGAGAAAGTCTACCCGGTTCCGCTACTGACTGTAACGTTGTTGCTCACAACGGCCAAGTCCCAGAAAAGTCCTTGACACCACGCATCTCCCCGTACGCTTGCGACAGCTTTTTCAACTCGACGTTTGAATTCATCAGCGACTCGTTAACTGGATGCCAGGGATCAACTGCGATGACGCGCGGTCGATTTGTCAAGTCCACAAAAGACCAATGCGCTGCGGCCAAATATGCTGTGGAACAAGACGGCTATACCGGTGTTGATATGATCAAAGTTGACAACAGCACAGAGCATTTGCAGTGTGGTGCGTAGCCTTGATTTTTTGGGATTTAATGGGAAATTGTAACCGTGAACTAATATTGTTTTTACCATCGCTCAGGTTTTGGCATTGTGAACGGAAATCAAACATCCGGAATCTTCCAAGCGTTCTTGCACTGTTACAGAGAAACTACTGATCCTTGCTGTAAAGTCGATCCAGCGATTATTAAAGCGTTAAACAACGGCGGAGTTTACCCAGACAAACCACCACCGCCGTGGACATGCTATGTTCAGTTCAACCGCTTCTTTCTTCTCAGCTGCGGTCAATTGAGTGGCATTATTATCGGAGTGTGCATGGTGATTCTCAGTGGAGTCATCATCTGGATCGGCGTTTCTCGCCAGGATCCTGAAGAAATGCGAAAGACGAAAGCGGGTGAATCAAAGGCGCGGTACGCATGGGTTTCTGGGTGGTGGAAAAACAGTGCGTTTTCAAACCCTGCTCGACCCCACGACGGTGACGATGGTGACTCGGGTTTCAAAGCCGCCGCAAATCGTCTTTCACTTCAAAAGCCGCACAAGGTGCAGGGGGGAAGTCAAAACGGACAACCCAACAAATTCAGTACGGAGCGATCTCAGTTTCAGCGATTTGATGATCAAGAAGCGAGCGACGTGTACGCATCCCGAGCGCGTGGCGCAAGCCGGGATCCGTTCAACAGTGGATCGTCATCGCCGGCAGCTGCACCGGGATATAAGGCAATGTTTGAGTTTAGGGGGGATGTTGAGAATGGAGAAATGGACATTGTGAGAGCCAACGACAGGCTTATTGTTCTCCAGGTGGTTGCGGATGGATACGCGTTTGCGCAAAACCTGGAGACTGGGCAGCAAGGGGTCGTGCCTTTGAACATTTTGGCGCGATGAAATTGCGTTTATTTTCGTATTCAGTTTTCTTCATTCTTTTCGGCGCTCGTTTCAAGCGACTGTGATTGCTGTTAATGCCAAATAGAGTCAGTACATATGCATTGATATTGTATCTGGTAGATGGTAGTTCAGGCAGGAGCCAGTTTGGAGGAGGGACAAGCACCCCCGCTCGTGTCTGTTTGGAGTGTCTCAGCAGTTTGCAAGTTGAACGTGACAGCTGACACTGAAATGAAATTTCAGCGAGAAATGAATAAAAGGGCGACGGAGCCAGAACAACTTTGAAAGAAAATGCAGTTTCTCCGCCTGGCCCTTGTTGTCTCCGGTACCGCCTTGGCAGCGCCGTCGCTCAGGTTTGTGTTGGTTTCCATGTGTGATGCCTGCCTTTTATGCTGACAAGGTTCAACAGGGAGAGAAATGTCTACCCTCAGACGCCTGACAGTCCGTCAACATTCAGCTATCCCAATCTTCCGCCAGCTGGAGCCCATTCTGCGTCTAGTAGCTGTACTTCAACTCCAGTGAGAACTACGCCTCCTGCTGCGCTTTCTCCTTCAACCCGCTCCTGCACAGAGTCTTCAAAGGCAACTCCACCGGCAGTTGCTTCTCCATTGACCTCGTCTTGCACAGCGAAATCCACACCGCCAGCAGCTGCATCCCCAGCTACCAGTGTTCCATACGTACTGCCAACACCACCAGCGGTCAACACACCATCTTCAGTCGTTGTTCCAGCGGTGCCCAGCTGCAGCACGCCTCCAGCTGCAAAACAACCTTCACCAACACCTTCTTCATGCACCACCAGCAAATCAACCCCTCCAGCTGTTAATTCTCCAAGCACAAAATCGGATTCGAAACCATTGACTTCCAACACGCCGCCTGCAGTGAATTCTCCTTCAACAAAATCTTCTAGCACCACAACTTGCACAGCCTCGGTTCAAGTTAAATCAACGCCTCCAGCAGTTGTGACTCCTGCAACCACTGGTAGACCGTATGTGCCGCCGACGCCCCCGGCTGTGAACACTCCTTCCACTGTGTATGTGCCTGCTGTACCAAGTTGCAGCACACCTCCTGCTGCTAAACAACCGTCGCCAACGCCTTCAACGACCACATGTACTGCAGTTAAAACTACTGCGCCACCAGCTGTCAACACGCCTTCCACAAAACCAACACCATCTTCATCCTCGTGCACCTCGGTGAAATCTACTCCCCCTGCGGCTGTGTCTCCTTCTACCACTCGCCCGTACGTTCCACCGACGCCACCAGCAGCCAAGACTCCAACGACAGTGTTTGTTCCGGCAGTGCCTACGTGTAGCACCCCACCAGCCGCAAAACAGCCATCTCCAACCCCCTCCACCTCATCAACTTGCACTGCAGTCAAAACTACCGTTCCGCCAGCCGTGAATACTCCGTCCACCAAGCCATCCTCCAGTTGTACAGTTGTCAAAACGACTTACTCCGCGGTTGTGAAATCGACACCTCCAGCAGTTGTGACACCTTCAACCACTGGTAGACCGTACGTGCCACCGACACCACCGGCAGTGAACACTCCCACAACTGTTTATGTTCCTGTAGTTCCCAGTTGCAGCACGCCACCAGCAGCAAAGCAACCTTCGCCAACCCCATCCGTGAAGCCAACAACATCTTCCTGCACCGCCGCTAAATCTACCCCGCCTGCGGTGAACACTCCCTCTACCAAGGCAACACCATCAACTTTGTCCACTTGTACTACTGTCAAGTCCACACCCCCTGCAGTTGTGACTCCTTCGACTACTGGACGTCCGTACTTGCCACCAACGCCTCCCGCTGTCAACACACCTTCTACTGTGTTTGTGCCAGCTGTACCAAGTTGCAGCACACCTCCGGCTGCTAAGCAACCGTCGCCAACGCCTTCAACGACCACATGTACTGCAGTTAAAACTACTGTGCCACCAGCTGTCAACACGCCTTCCACAAAGCCAACACCAGCTTCCTCGTCGTGCACCTCGGTGAAATCTACTCCCCCTGCAGCCGTGTCTCCTTCAACCACTCGCCCGTACCTTCCACCGACTCCACCAGCAGCCAAGACTCCAACGACAGTGTTTGTTCCGGCAGTGCCTACGTGTAACACCCCACCAGCCGCAAAACAGCCATCTCCAACCCCCTCCACCTCATCAACTTGCACTGCAGTGAAAACTACCGTTCCACCGGCTGTGAATACTCCGTCCACGAAGCCTTCAACTTCCTCGAGTTGCACAGCCAGTAAACCAACCTACTCTGAGGTTGTGAAGTCAACTCCTCCTGCGGCAGCATCTCCTTCTACCATGCGCCCATACGTTCCACCCACACCTCCAGCTGTCAAAACTCCAACAACAGTGTTCGTTCCTGCCGTGCCGACTTGTAGCACTCCACCTGCTGCTAAGCAACCATCACCAACCCCTTCCACTTCTTCCACGTGTACTGCAGTTAAAACTACCGTTCCACCGGCGGTGAATACTCCATCTACAAAGCCATCTCCAACACCTTCTTCCTCAACCTGCACAGCCGCGAAATCAACCCCTCCAGCGGCTGTCTCTCCCTCCACAACTCAATCATACGTGCCACCAACGCCTCCAGCCGTTAACATTCCAACCACAGTATATGTTCCGGCAGTGCCCTCATGTAGCACACCTCCAGCGGCCAAACAGCCCTCCCCAACCCCTTCTACAACAACAACAACAAGCTGCACAGCCGAGAAGACGAGCGTACCACCGGCAGTCAATGTGCCATCAACCTTTTCCTCGACAACTTCTTGTACAGCACAGCAACAGAAACCCACACCGCCGGCACAAGTGGTTCCAAAGTCGAGCACGTGCCAGCAATCGACTCCACCAGCCCAGGTTGTGCCAAAGACGTCGACATGTTCATCAGTGGTTGGGTATTAGAGCATACACAGGAAAATGGTGATGTAGTATTTTTTTTTTTTCGCATTTGGGACAAAGCCATTCATTTTTTCGGTTATTTTTTGCTTTTGGAAACGGTGACATTAAAGGAAACTTTGAAGATTGATCGCTACCCTGCCCTGCGATAAACGCATTCGCCAATCGTTTTTCAGTTTTCAGTTGAAGATTGGTGGTCGTTTGTTTGCAAAATTGTGTTGTCGGGCAATTTAGGACAGGGTTCGGACAGGCTTTTAGTAATTCACAAATGCATATGTATTCCGATGGCCTCTCTGCTCAAAAAGAAACTGATTCACAACAAAAGGAAGGAAACAACAAATGCCAGTCCAGCAGTCACTGCAACTTCAGCACCACCTGTCTTGAGATTCGTGGTAACCACCTTTGTCACGACGGATGTTGACGCCGCTGTGGGAGTAGCAGTGGTAGGTGCAGCCGTAGTAGTCACGGTGTCAGCTCCTCCATTCTGACACGTACCCAACTGAATAGACCCAGCAACAGGAGACGGCATCACGCAAGTGGCCCCATTCTCACAGACGGCAGGAAACTGAATGCTACCACCTCCACAAGACTCTCCAACCTTGGAAAGCGCGTGGCAAAAGCCTTTGCCGCCTGGTAAATTGGGAACAGTGAGGATGCAAGTGAACCCTGTGCCGCATCGAGTAGCCGAGGGCACGGATGGTTGGCATTCAGAGCCGTAACCACCAGCGGAACTTGTTGTGGTTGCTTGAGATGCTGAGGAGGATGAGGAAGTGGATGTCGCTTGGCACGTGCCAGACTGGATGGATCCTGGGACCGTGGCTGGTGAAACGCAGGATAGGCCCGTGTCGCAGACTGCTGGGTACTGGATACTGCCTCCCCCGCAATTCTGGCCTTCGCTTGAAAGTTGGTGACAGATGCCTTTTCCTCCCGGCAGATTTGGAGTGTCAAGAATGCAAATGAAGCCAGATGCACATTGAGTTGCGGAAACGACTGAGGGCTGGCACACTGAGCCGTAGCCTCCAAGCGATTGGGCCAAAGTGGTGGTTGCCATGAGAGCGGCGATGATGATTTTGGAAGACATGGCTGATGTGAAGCAGAAGGAATTGGGAGTCGCTTTTTATGCGCGTTTTCGTTGGACACCAGCCTCGCTCAATTGCGCAGCCAATCAGCCATTCAAAAGCGGGTTTTGAACACTTCGAACTTTGTTTTGACCTGGGTTCGAATCCAAGCGCGGTCAACAAACAATTTATTGTCCCAATTCATGCATTTGAACCCATCCGCTTTAATACAATCAGTAGCGCCACTGCCCCGCTTCCGCTCCACAGCGAAGGAAGCAGTCGAGTAAGAAGAAGCTGCGGAAGGTGCTCGCTGCAGGTGATTCTCGGTCACAAGTCCGATATTGCCCCGATCCGGTTCTGCACGTCAGCCATTACGTGCCCGCACTGCTCGGGGGAAGTGGGCGTTGCCATTTCTCTTTCAGTAGCTGAATCGAAGGAGGGGCGCCTCACTTGAAATCAAGCCACGGTTGTTCATTCCCCAACAAAGCAAGTGGTTGACAGGAAGACGCGCATCTTCTTCCGAGAGCAGAGTTAATAGCCCACACGTTTGGTGACAGTGTCTTGGATGCAGGGGTATCACGTCTTTCCGCAGTGGATGCCGGGCGCTGCTGAGTGTTTTTGAGCGGGGCAAAGGACTTGGTCTTTCGAATCCATTGAATGCGATTTGGTGGAATGTTGTTTGGATGATGAACAGCGTTTGCAATGACAGGGATAACACGCCGCATAGCTGAGACAGGGCGTGGATAAATAAAATGGTTGCAGGGCTTGACGAATCGAGCAGTGACGCTGGGTCTTGCGAATATACAAGCATTGCAGGAAATAGGAAACTGCGGCTGGAGTGACGGGTGCCGGAACTGTAATTCTTAAGGGATGATCATGTGTTGGAGGAGTGACGCCAGAAAGCGCCTCGGCAAACGGAGGGTGACTTTGCGGTCAAGACCGAGCTCAAAGACCGGGAAAGCTGGTCAGAACCAATGCCGTACGAATACAAAACGTTGGTAGACAGCGTACCAATGTGCCTCGAATGAGACGCCGTTGCAAGTTGTGAAGGCCAAACCTTTTGATGAAACTGGAAATCCCACGCGTCATTCAAGACATGCACACAGCGGGTCAGCGTTGATTCAGCTTCACTGACAACGCGCCCTGACTCGAATCACACTTCTCAATACCAACGCTGACACCAACAACTCAGCAAGACTCTTGCGCGTACTGCGAGCACAACTTCACTCACTTCAACCAGGATGGGTATGCTGTATTAATGAGTCCTGTAGACGGCAGACAGGGAGGAGACGCTGGTCCGAATCAGGAATGGAACGCACGTCCAGGACAGTCGGACATGCGATTTAGAAAAAAAAAGTAAATGGATGCTATGATATATATTCCTCCGTTAAGCACTCAATACAGCAAAATTGCCCAACAAACAGAATAAAGACCCGAAAGGAAAATACTTCACGTCTTTGTAAGCGTTTCAACGGTCCTCACACCTGTTTGCAAAAAAAAAAAGGGTTGTGAGAAAAACAACAAAGACAGCGCCAATCAAGCAGCAGCTTACCACTCGTTCTCCTTACGAATCTGCTCCTCCTCTTCGGGCGTAAAGTCATTCACAATGTTGAAAGTCTTGCGAATTTCTTCGACCGTCTTTCCCTTGATCATGTTTGCGACAGTTTTGCATCCTGCGTATTCAAGAAAAGGCATTAAAAAAAAGATTCAGATTCCATTGCCAAAAACGAAGGATCGGTTTCTGAATGCCTGCGCCGCGTTTTCAACAGTTGATTTGTTCGAGGGATGTGCCAAGAATACTTTTTTGTTTGATGGAATTCCATTTGCTGCGCAATAGTCCGCTCATCCAGTCCGAAAATATTCCGAGAAGGACGAGAAAGAAAAAAACAGAAGACAAGAAAAAAAATATACGCACCCAAATCAAGCAGGTTCTTCATGTCGAGATAGTTTGCAGCGAGAATGATTTCAAACAGGGTACCCTGGTCAACGTTCATAAACTCCTTGTCTCTTTCCTCGATGTCCTCCGATGACTTTGGCTTGCTCTCTTCTTCGGGAGGTGCCGGGGGGTCATCCTTGTGCATAGTTGCGTAGTCGATGACTGGGGGCATTGTTATGTGTGTGTGTCGTGTTAAAATAAAATCCAACTGAGGGTGGTCCCCCTACTTCCACATCATAAGGGAAGGTGTCTGTACGAACCCTTTTGCAGGATGGCGCCAGACACGTTGGGGAGGGGAATCGGCTGGTCGTCGGCCTCGCCCACATCCTGTCGAATTGATGTAGGATAGGGAACTCAGTAAATATGCGATATAAAATCGAGGGAGGCGCTCCAAGCAACACAGAAGAGGAGAGGGGGTTGGCGACAGGCACCTCGAGCATGTTCTTGATGAGAACAGACTGGTTCGCAATCTCTTTTGCAATGGTGAACTCCTGGTTGTCGGAACTTGTGATCTTGACCATTTTCGAGGGATCTTTTTTCTTTGACTTTACATTTTACCAAAGTGGAAGAGGCATGGCTCAGCACGCACCACACGTTGTCGTTTTCTATTGACCTTTTCTTCTCGTTTCTATTTCTCCAGTGCTCTTATGTTGGTATTTTGTTGGTATTTATTTATTTAGCATCATTGGTATTTACTAATGACTCTTGTCTCGCCTCCTTGCGGATCTGCTCCTCCTCTTCGGGGGTAAAGTCGTCCACAACGTTGAAAAACGAGCGCACTTCCTCGACATGCTTTCCCTTGATCATATTTCTGCAGCCCGCGTCTTCATATCCAGGTAGGTAGTTTGCCTTGCTTGGTCCAAGTTGAGAAACTGTATATCGGGCTCTTGAATGTTGTTTGCTGGTTGACGGTAGATTTGCGTCAGTCTCGGGTGCTGATCATCCTTGTGCATTCGTGTATACAATGACTGGACGGAGAGTGGGTGTTGGTCATATTGAAGGAGTCACTGTCTGTCTGTCCGTCTGTCTCTCCCTCCAACTCTCTCTAACTCACTCTCCCTCCCTCTCTCCTCCCCTCCAAACAAACGCTCCCCTCAAACAAACAAACAAACAAACAAACAAACGCTCCGACGCTCGACACGCACGTGGCGCATTATGGCCCAACAACACGAGCAAGCCCAGCAAAGCGCAACGAACGCCCTTCGTGATTGCACATTTGACAGATTACGAATTGCTCAATCAACGATGCTTTGATTGAAAGCCACACATCTTCAATCAGTTTGGCACTTTTGGGCGACGGACCCGTAACGGGTGGCACCGCACCCGGATGCGTCAGTCGCAGCCAGTGGAGCTGCATCTGCTTGTATGGCGTGTCTGCTGTTTGCGTACAGTTGTCTGGAGCGAACTGTATCAGCGTGTTTGCATCCCAAGTGCTGATGTCTGTCTGTCTGCCGTTAAGAAACCCGCGACTTTGATCAAATTCAAAATTTTCACTCATTCAATTTTGCGATTACGCCACACCCACGCAAAAAGAGGAGGAAAAAACGGATATAAAAACGCCCTCGTTCCGCACTCTCCCACCTTCCTAAAAAAAATCAAATATCTATGTCAGCTCAAGAGGAAAAGCGCGACCTCGAGCAGAAGGAGAACGAAGCCGAGCTCGCCGGTGCTCAGGTCATCTCCCGCGAAGACGAGGCCGACAACGTCAAGGTCGATGCTTGGGGTGTCGATGTCATTCGTGCCATCGTCTCCAAGGAGGACGACCCAACCGAGCCAGTCCTGACGTTTCGTTTCTGGTTCCTGTCAACGTTGCTGGGAATCTTCTCTGGTAGTTTGGGACAGCTGTACACTTTCAAGCCCCAGACTGTTTCTGTCTCATCCCTCATGCTTGCCGTGTTTGGTTACGTCGGTGGAATGACCCTTGCCAAGATTCTGCCCAGAGGTATCCTGAACCCCTCAAAGTTCACCAAGAAAGAGCTTGCTTTAATTGTCATTGCCGCTGCCACTGCCGGAAACGGTGTCGCTTCCACACTCATTATCGGTGCCAAGGACCTTTTCTTCAACCAAAAGTTCACTTACATTGACGGTATCATTCTCGTGCTCGTTACCCAGTTCATTGGTTACGGAGCCGTCGGTGTGTACCGCTCCTTCCTCGTTTACCCACGTCGTACCTTCTTCCCCACCGCTCTTGCCGGTGTGTCGCTGTACGAGACCCTCTTTTCCCAGAACTTGAACGACTACGCCTTCAAGCTCTTCTGGATGGCCACTGGTGGTCTGTTCTTCTGGACTTTTATGCCCCAGTACCTCGCACCAACCTTGATTGGAGTGTCCGTGTTCTGCCTTGCCAACCAAAACAGCCCCCTCTTCACCCAGTTGTTTGGAGGTGTCAACAACAACGAAGGTCTTGGAATCTTGTCCATCTCGTTGGACTGGAACAACATTACCGACCAAGGATTGTAAGTAGCGGCAATTATTTGATCCATTGATTATTTGGGTCCATTTGATCTAACCAATTGGAATTAACAGGACCTACCCATGGGCCACTCAGATGAACCAAATCTTTGGTATGGCTGGATGCGTGACTCTCATCCCAATTCTGTACTACTCCAACGTGTGGAACGCCAAGACTTTCCCCTTCATGTCCCAGTCCCTCTACACTGTTGACGGAAAGAAGTACAACCAGACCAAGATTCTCGGTGCCGACAACTCCTTGGACGAGGCCAGATACGCTGCCTACGGACAGCCATACTACTCCGCTTCCTGGGCATTCAACACGATGATGCAGAACATGTCCGTCACCGCCGGTATCGTCCACGTTCTCCTGTGGCACGGATCCGACATTCTCGCTGCCGTCAAGACGCTCTTTGCCAAAAAGTCTGGCGACGCCACTGAAGTTGCCGAAATTGAAACCGATGACTCTTACAGACTCACCTCAGTCCACCCTGAAGTCCCACTCTGGTGGTACGGAGCCCTCATGGTTGTGTCTTTCGGTCTTGGATTCTACGTTTGTTGCAAGGACAATGTGCTCCCATGGTGGGCGTACATCCTGACTGTTGTCATGGCTCTCTTCTTTATCATCATCTCTGGACTCTTGAACGCCATCACCGGATTCACGCCACCCATGAAGACCTTCATCCAGCTTATTGGAGGTTTCATTCTCCCAGGAAAGCCCATTGCCAACATGTACTTTGTCACCTTTGGAAGCAACACCATTGCCGAAGCCGTTGCCATGTGTGTTGACTTGAAGATTGGACAGTACATGAAAGTTCCTCCCCGTGCCGTCTTTATTGCCCAAATGTTTGGTGGTGTCGTCGGAGCCCTCGTGCACTGGATTCTCAACCAAATCGTCCTTGAAACCAAGCGCGAAATTCTTATGGACCCCAACGGTGACAACAACTGGTCCGGACAAAACATTATCGGATTCAACACCAAGGCCATCACATTCGGAACCCTTGCACCCAAGATTCTCGCTGCCGGCGGTACCTACGAGTGGCTGTCGTACGCCTTCATTGTCGGCGCGGTCCTCCCAATTCCATTCTTTTTTGCACACAGAGCCTTCCCCAACGTTGGCTTCAACATGGTCAACACGGCCATCATGTCCTGGTACTTTTGCATCTTTACCGTCGGAATCAACTCTGGTTGGACCACGCGTATCATTCTCGGAGTCGTGTTCCAGTTGTACCTTAGAAAGTACCAGTCGGCCTGGTTCAACAAGTACAATTACATTCTTGCGGCTGGTTTGAACGCGGGTACGCAGTTGTCGGTGTTTGTCATGTCGTTTGCGTTGCAAGGTGCTGGTGGAGTTACTGTGAACCCGCCGTTCTGGGCGCTTAACCCGGACCCGGCGACGGGAGTGTTCTCTGACTACTGCACCCGCAAGAAGTAGTTTTGTTTTGTTTTCATCTTTTCGTGAATTTCTAGTACTCATCCAATCCCGTTGTTATGGGTTGTTTGTTTTTGATGAAAATGAATAATAATTGGGGAAATATAAACTATAGAAGTGTCATAGTATTTTGTTGTGCTCGCTTTTGATTGTAACCAATGATCCGCGTTTTCTGTGCCACCTCCAAACTGGCAACATGATTGTTGGCACAACCACCGGACGGACGTGTGCGAGTAGTTGTACTCTGTTGCACCTTGTGGTACAGTAAACAACCTGTTGATAGGTTCTCGGCAGTTTTGATTCTTCTTTGCACAGCCGCGATTGGTGTCAAGTTTCAAACAACCCAAGCAGGCCATTGTCGGACACAGACAGGGATGTTTGCTGCGTTTGACAGGACCAGCCAGCCAGCCTCAGAGAGACGTAAACGTGTTCAAGTGGAGTTGATGCCATGTCGGAGAGTGGACAACCAGAAACGTATTTATTGTTGAACCCATAAAAATCAGTCTTTCAAAAAAATGCGATTTATCACTCTTGCTGCAGTCACTGCTCAGCTGGCGGGTAAGGCATCCCACTTGAACCCACCACCACCACCACCTGCATCCAACGCACACATGCGCTTCTCTTCCGCAGCATATGCACACTCCCCCTCCCGCTCTCCCCCTGCAAATGTGTCGCTCTAACCCCCTTCTGAAATCTGATCCGACAGCTGCAACCTTGTACGAACCCGCTGATGGCAAAATCGTCTTTGGCGCATGGGTCGAAACCGAATCAGCGACAACAGTAGGACCCATCACTCTCGGAGGAGACTCGCCCTCAGACTTCAACAAGCGCCTCGGCCTCAACGCAGGCGTCTTCCACATGTCCCAGTCCATCCCGCTCGCCATCTCGCCGTTTGACCAGACTCAGATGACGGCTCCGCTTAACCTGATTGAAGCGACAAAGACGGGTATGTGTGTTTGTTGTTTGGCGAGTTGAAACTTTTGGGAAACTCCCACTCAAAAAAGGGGGAGGTGCTAAATTTGCAAAAAAAATTTCACACAACGAAGACGCTATTCTGTTCTTGACCATTTACCCGAATCAAACGGCCGAAAACTCGTACGATCTTATTACGGACAAGGATGTGCAGTTGCTTGCGTGGCAGCTCGGCAACATCACCGACCCAAGTCTCTCCGGAAGAAGGGTCATGCTCCGGTATAGCCGAGACTCTTTACACGACATTTGAAGAAGAAAAACCTGAACTTTTTTTTTCGAACAAAAGATTTGGACCAGAAATGAATGGTAACTGGTTCACATACGGACAGCAGCCATCGCGCTACGTGACAGGTATGTGTGTTGAAAAGAACTGTGTGGACACGGGTATCTGCATGCTAAAAAAAACTATTCCGCTTTTTTTTTTGTTCCTCAGAGTTCCGTCGTTTGGTGACTGCAATTCGCGCTGTGACCAAGCGCGTGGCGTTTGTGTGGTCTCCCAATGCTGGAAACAATTATCCATTCGGCGGCAACTTTCTGCCAAACGCGGAGCGAACTGCTCTGGACACGAACAAGGATGGCACCGTGGACAACAAGGATGATCCATTTTCGCCATACTGGCCTGGAGCAGAATACGTGGATTGGGTTGGAACTTCGCTGTACTGGAAGGGAGATCCAGCTACTGGCTACCCAACAAAGGACAACTCGAGAACTCCGGCTGATTTCTGGGAGCGTATGGTTCAAGGAAGTGTCGTCGAGGTTGTGAACCCGGACTACCCCTTTTACACACAGTACGCTGAAAAATACAACAAACCCCTTGTGGTGAGTCTTGGTTTTTTTTTTTTGTTGTATTTTTGCGAGTCCTTTTTGAAACAAACCGACCTTACATGCTTAATTGATTTTTTTTTTTTTGCGGGGGCAGATGTCTGAGGGAGGTGCTGCCTTTGCCCTGTACCAAGATGGCTCAACAGCCCGTCTTCCAGCGAACCAAGGACAATTGGCCGTGCAGCAATCATTCTGGCAATCGTATTTAAACGCCGCCTTTTTCAAAAAGTTCCCCAAAGCGAAAATGTTCATCAACTTTGAACACCAGAAAATCTACGGTTTGTTTTTGTGTTGTTACTCATGTCTGGTTCTCGTGTCACACAACTGACTTCTTTTTTTTTTTTCTTCTTGTAAACAGAGGATCCCACGAATGGCAGAAATGGAATTACCCGTGACTACCGCATCACTTACGAACCAGCTGTTGCGGCTGCCTTGAAATCCGATTTGACAGCTTTGGGCAGCTCCATTGAATGGGCCGGACCATTTGTTGCCGGATATGACTGGTTGACTGGCACTGGTGGTGGTAATGGGGGTGGTGCTGCAGTCACCACAAAGAATGGAGGAGGAGCTGCACCTACTGGTGCTGCGTCTGCCACCACTTCCAAGAGCGGTGCATACCAATTTTCAGCGGGTGTTGTTGGGTTTGCTGCCTGCATTGCTCTGCTGCTTTGAATAGTCTTTCAATGACTTTGTTCCTTTCTCATCTTTACCTGCCATCATTGTAACAACCCATAGACTTTTGGGAGTAAAAAAAAAAAGTTGCCTTTTATTCCGTCGATGTGCAGACAGAAGGGCTACCTGTTCATTTCTTCCAACTGTATCATCCTTTCCCTCTCCTCTGCCAGCATATCTATCCGAATCCTCATGTCTGTAAAGTCGTCGAGAATCTTGTGGAAATCCAGATACGTCAACCGATACATTAAACTTGGCAACACGGCTTGCACCGTTGCAGTTCGCAGAGTTTTCATAATCAGACCCACCTCTGCTTGAAACACAATGCCTTCAGAAAAAGAAGAATTCAAAGAAAACGACGGGGAAAAAAAAAATAAATTAAAATACCTCCAAAATAAGCACCCGCTCCCAAAGTCACTGCATGTCTTTCATTCACATACACCTCTGCTTTCCCGTTCAAGATAAAGTACATATCCGAGCCAGAGTCTCCTTGTTTGGTGACGTAATCACCGGGGATGTAGTTGATAGAGCGTAGGGCGGCAGCAATGCGGCCCATGAATAACTCGTCTCGACCGTCTCCGACGGCCCTTTTTAGGAATGGTACGTTTACAATTAAACGGCGCGTGTTTTGGAGTAGAATTTCCTGATAATTTCATGACCTTTCAGTTTTTCTGCTTCTCAAAGTTGACAAGTTGCATACCGCTTTCAGCGCATCATTCAACGTTGACAAGAGCGCATTTTCTTCAAAGAATTTTCCGCGATACCGCGTTTCATAGTATGTGAGAAGACGCGCTTCAGTTTCTTTGCTCAAATCTCTGCTGCGGATGTAATCTCGAAGCTCGCCGACTTTTTGTTCAAATAAGCGGCCGGAAGGGTTCATGGCCATGACGGCGGACGAAATTGCGCCGAGGAAGATGGCGTACTGAGTAAGGGCGACGGGTTACTTTTTTTTTTTTTTTTTTTGGCACACTTTAAAAGATTGGGATGGGGGGCTGACCACAACAGCAGCAAAAATGATGTAGAAGAACGACGCGATTTGTTCAGCGGGAGACCATGGGCTGTGTGTTTGTGTTTTTGAGTTACTATTTTTTTTTGTGCTGTTGCTTTTACTCACTTGAATGAAGTTGGGAACATGTTTCCAACGGCCTGTCGACGCGTCCACAAAAATACAAATTATAAACACCTTTTTTTTTTTTCAGACTCGTAACAAAGATTCACCTTGTAGTAAGTCCACACATACGTCTCAAAAAGCGTTGCCGAATCCACCAACGGCCACATTGAACTCCACCCAACAAACCCAGTCCAGCTGCCCATCATGTAAATCGTGCACGCGTTACAGTGAATAAACAAAAAGATACCGCCAGTAAGCGGCAGCGTGCGTGAAATGGAAATTCCAGCAAGTTCGTCCACGTATGAATTGCAGCGCAGGACAAATGGGCATTGAAAGAAATTCCACCAGAGCTTGATACACCGAATCAGATAGATGAATGCAATGAATTCACCGTGCAACTGGCTTGGGAAGAATATCGGGAATGGGATCTGGGATAAGAGAACAAAGGGATTGCCTTGACTTATAAAAAAAAAAAACTATCGCAAAGCACGACAAAAATTGTACTTACCACTGTTACCAAATTGATAAAGAAGCGCCTTTTCATCCAGTATAACATCCAGACAGGCAGTGTAGGTCGCGCTTTTTCGTACTCGCTGAGATCGAAAAAGCTGATATCCGAGCGTACAAGTTGCGGGGTCACAAACGCCACCAATGAATCACACAGAAAAATGCTTGAAGTGGCGATTGACAAGTCGGTCATGTCTAAAAGATTGTAGTTGGGGTTGTATGCGGCTGCGAATGGAATGAGAAAGAGTAGAACAGCCATGACAACTACGACAAGCTCAAAAACAAACGGGGTCAGCTTTCTTATAACGGAACAAAGAGTTCTTTTTTTCCTCACATCCCATCGCCATATCCCACACATTGGAAAAGAGAGAGCGCGGATGAATGCCGTTGATGCGAAATACTGCATCAATTTTTCCATAGGCCGAAAGTGATTCGACCGTCAAGCGTCTGCCCTTGTTATCGTATGCCGGGAACAAAAAGAAATATTCCAAAAAAGTTGGCGGTTGCGTTTTTGGTGTTTCAATCTTGGCAGATTGGCGTCTGGAATGAGCGTCTGGAGTGACGAGCGAGACCTGAGTATCCTGCTTGGGGGTAACGCTTGAACCCCTTTTTTGATATGGAGATGCATGTGGTGGGTAAATAATGTCAGGCGCGTCTTTGAGGGAGATAGAGCGGCGGAAGGATGATTTGCGCCGGAATTCCGAAGTGGGCGGGGAAGCCAAAAGGCTCAGAACTGTGAATGAATCTTGAGATGTATTGGCTTCCAGCGACGAGGAACCCGAGTGCAAGCGCCTGGGCACCAAGAAGTCGCCGAATTCAATAGCAACAGTATTGCAAGGAGGGAAACGCGTTTCCTGTTCAGGACTGAGAGGCTGATCGCCCCAGGCTTCCACAGATTCAGGTTCGTTTCCAGCGAGGATTTCAGTCCTCCGTTTAGACACTGATGGGCCATCAGATGATGGTGTTACTGGAATCGAAGGTTCTGCAAACAAAGATGAGGTTGCGGACGAAGTTGCTTCATTCACGAAGGAGAGTTGAGATTTCAAGGCCGCAAATGCACTCAAAGCAGCGTTCTTTGGTTGATCATTGGCTATTAGACTTTGGTAAGGGAGTGGCGGGGGCACAAACGCGGTATCTGTGCTTTCTGTTTTTTGGAGGGAGTTTCTTGTGGATGCTCGAGATGTCTGTGTCCACCTTCCACTTTCGGCATGTTCTCCTTGAGACGTGACGGACGGCGTATTTCGAACAAAAAGTTTCTGCGACGCCGTCAATGAACGCTTCAAAGGTTCCAGCAGATTCCTCGACTTTGAACCCACCATGGGCATTCCCGCTTCATTCAGACTGGCTGCGCGAGAGGCGCCGAGACTCCTGGCCATTGGCCGCTTGTCCAACTCAGCAAACAGAGCTATATGAGGAAGCTGCTGTGAGCTTTCCGTGTGTAGCACGTAGTCTCCTTCCGTGATTCTAATGCCGTAATCCAAGTATGAGAACTGTTCGCTGGAAGTCGGAACTACCGTAGATCGCTTCAGCGCCATTTCAACCATGGATAGGATCTGGTTGGACCGGTCAATGAGGTCTGCTCGAAGGCGGCGAAAGTCATTCGCGAATTGGTGGAGTTCTTCGTTGTTCATGAGAGAAATTGTCAGACTTCTTCAAACCTAATGCGCAACATTCTGACAATTGTTCCAGGATAAAGTTGGATGATCTTTGGGTACTATTTTTGGGATTATGCAAGGAACGCGTCTTGATTTCTCAACCCAGCTACCTCCCTCACTGTCACAGCCTGAGTTGCGCCGAAAGCAGACACAGCAGGACCGCATGAGATACATTGCCCAATGAAAGATAGGTACATCATGAGTGTGAGCATCGCATGCTTTGTTTCAAAAGGACCACGTTGTGACGCAGCAGTCTCGCCTGTTATCCGTGAATATGGACGTAAGTAAAGTCATCGATTCACCGTTTTCTTTTTTCGACAAAACCAAATCTCTCCGCCACAGACATAAAAAAAAGAAACATGAGCGAATTGGACTACACAAAACTGACGCCGCTGTCGCCCGTCGTCATTTCAAAGCAAGCAACCATCAACATCGGTGCGTCTATACAGGAGGGACCCCTCCCCGTCCCTCCCGTCTCTGCTTAGGCTGGTGCCCCTGCTCACCTTCCTGCGTTGTACTTTCAGGAACTATCGGCCATGTCGCCCACGGAAAATCCACTGTCGTGAAAGCAATCTCCGGTGTCCAGACGGTCCGATTTAAGAACGAACTCGAGCGAAATATTACAATCAAATTGGGTTATGCGAATGCAAAGGTGTGTTCGGAGAGAACTCGGGCATCAGCAACGCTAACTCCAGCTCTTCAAAATCAAATTCGTATAAAAAAGATCTTCAAGTGCGACAATGACGCTTGTCCCAGACCTGGTTGTTACAAGTCATTCAAAAGTGACAAGGAAGAAGGGTTCGCGTGCGAGAGGCTGAATTGCTTGGGAAAGATGCGTTTAGTCAGGTGCGATAAACTCCCATCCATGTTTCTTTTGGATAAACTGGGGGACTGGGTGATGTTGCATTGCGTGGATGCAGTTTTGAGTCTCAGCGATCATTGGGGTTGTGGGGATATCATATGGACGCTTTTAGCCCTGTTCTCTTCAAGTTTCTTACACCTTCGAAAACAGACACGTTTCGTTTGTCGATTGCCCAGGTCACGATATTCTCATGGCAACCATGTTGAACGGTGAGAGACCCCCGATCTTGCTCTTTTCCCTCTCACCACAGCACCTAAAGCACATGTCTCGTACGGTTGACTAGGTGCCGCTGTCATGGACGCCGCGTTACTTTTGATTGCCGGAAACGAAACATGCCCGCAACCACAAACCAGTGAACATCTCGCCGCCATTCAAATCATGAAACTCAAAAACATTCTGATTCTCCAAAACAAGATTGACTTGATCAAAGAAAGCGCCGCATTGGAGCAGCACGAACAGATTTTGAAATTCATCAAAAACACAGTTGCCGATGGAGCACCTGTCATTCCCATCTCTGCTCAGCTCAAATACAATATCGACGCAATCAACGAATACATTTGCAAACGAATTCCCGTCCCTGTGGTTTGTTTTTGACGGTTTTTTGTTTGCGACGCCAAATTGTCTTTGCGTGAACGGCGCCTCATTTATAAATCTTTCATTTTATTTTTAAACAGAGAGATTTCTCATCTGACCCAAAGCTCATTGTCATTCGTAGTTTCGATGTCAACAAGCCAGGAGCCGATGTTGCATCTTTGAAGGGAGGAGTTGCTGGTGGATCAATTCTCTGTGGAGTTCTGAAACTTGGAGACGAAATTGAAGTTCGCCCTGTAAGCTGGCTTTTTTTAATGGTCAAAAGGCAAGGACTAAATTTTCTCTCTTGTTTTCAGGGTCTCGTCACCAAAGACGCTGATGGAAAAGTCAAATGTCGCCCAATCTTTTCTCGTATCATCACCCTCCTTGCCGAAAACAACGAACTCAAATTTGCTGTGCCGGGAGGTCTCATTGGAGTTGGAACGAAAATCGATCCAACAATTTGCCGTGCGGATCGTCTTGTGGGTCAAGTTTTGGGTGCCGTTGGAAAACTGCCAGCCATTTACACGGAGATTGAAATCAACTTTTTCTTGCTGCGTCAATTGTTGGGAGTCAAGTCAACAGACGGAAAGAAGCAGACGAAAGTTGAGAAGTTGGCCAAGAACGAGGTTTTGCTGGCCAACATTGGATCCACCAGTTGTGGTTGCCGTGTGTTGAGTGTGAAGGCGGATTTGGCAAAGATTCAGTTGACTACGCCTGCATGTACCGAGGTGGATGAAAAGGTGGCCTTGTCAAGACGTATTGACAAGCACTGGAGGTGTGTTGTTAAAATTTATCATTTGTCACATTTGTATTTTTTGCTGACATTGAGTTGCCAGATTGATCGGATGGGGCAAAATCACACGCGGAACGACCATAGATCCAGATGTTTAAAGGATGAAGGGGATGGATGGTTCTGATGTTCAGATTTGTGCTTACGATTGTTTCAGAGTGGACAAAGGGGATGATGAAATAAATAAAACATGTGCACCAGTCAAACACACCTCGTAAGCTGATGTGTGATGTAGAACTGGTTGGCGATATGCAGGGCTGAAGCCAGAGGACTCGATGCGTGCGTGTGACTTGCAAGGTGGATGAGCCGAGCGTTAATTATTTATAATAAAATGGGCAAGAATAAAAATGGTGATTGGAAATGAGACACTTTGCCAATGCCGTGCACCACCGCCCCCTCCTGGCACCAGCAACAGCGCCACAGTTCGCAAGCAGCGGCGCACAGCACTGCAGCATCCGTGCTCTGCGCACCGCACATCGCAGACAACGGAGGGAGGCACGCTGCCACAAATTGGCAGGTTGATTGATTAAAACGACAGCGATTAAAAAGAAATTGTAAAAATTGCCCTTTGCTGCAAACGGTTAAATAGAGGCGACTGCTCGTTCCACTTGTGCCCAATAGACTTTTTAGACAGATGCAGGTCCTCGCTCTTCTCTCCTTCGTGACCCTCGCTTTGGCCAACGCTGTGTGAGTACTTTGTGATGTAACTTCCCCTTGCGAGATCCTCTCTGTGCTTGCTGCTGGCCTCTGGCGGAGACACTGGCTGGCTCGGCGGGACCACGGCGCTGATGCGATGAGAGCGTCTTTCGAAACCGAACCCGCCGCAATCGGCCATCGAATCAACCCTTCGAACTCCCTACGAATCCTGCAGTCGAATTGAGTTCTAACCTGTCGCTTATCTCAATAGGCCATCTTCCGTTGCCGTCCCAGCTGCCCCCAGCTGTGTGACCCCACCAGCCAACAACA
>QEAP01000158.1:0-50965 GCA_006535975.1 Chytriomyces confervae
TAACCACACCCCAGGAAAACACAAGAAACGGAATGAACCGGTGCGGTCCAAACCGTTTGCCGAGAATTGCGCCAAAAAAGGCAGCAATCGAAAACAGTACAGCGTACATGGAGTTGGCATTGTTGACAACTGCGGTGGTGAAGCCGAGGTCTGCTGGAAGGTTGTCTGAAATCGCGTTGGAGAGGTTCGTGCGGTCCATGTTGAGAATGAAGGTGGAGAAAAGAATCCACGGCATCAGGCGCAGCTAGAATGAATGCAAAAATGAAGACGTTCATCAGTCAGTGGTTTGAAAAGCGCGACATTTAAAAGAGCCAGTCACATCGATAATCCTGCGAACAGCAGCTTCCTCTGCCTCGTCATAGTCCAAATTCTCATCGTATCCTTCGACAGCATCGTCTCCCAAGATTTTCAAGGGTCCTTTTTGGTCGCTGCCTTCCGATCTCAGGAACGCGTCTGGCTGGTCCTCTGATGGCATTATGTGTTGTTGTTGGCAGGTTTCTTGTTTGAGTTTTTACCAGATGGAAAACCAAAAACGGTTTATATACGCTTGGATGTACAACGCTTGCGTCATGAGTGTCTCCCATTTGTGTGATTTTCTTTATGGGTTGTAAACGAATGTCGCCATTATTTTTTAGAAAGTAAATAAAAGCATTCGTCATCCTTTTTTACCTTGTGGATATGTTATCAGTTGTTTAGTGTGTGCTTGTAGTTTAGGTTGTGCTTTGAACCAAATTTTGAAGTCTTTCGGCGCGTTCGAAGAATCCAAGCAACCTGATCTGCATCATGGCCTGAGAGAGACACAGCCATCATAACGGCACGTTGATATAACGGGTATCGAGCTGCCCCAAACTAATAATAACAGCTTCAGTTTTATTTGCACTTTGAACAAGAGATAGGGGTTCCAAAATCAATGAAGACTCCCATGTGAAATGAAATAAGGGTGGTGGGCGTGGGGAGAAATGTGAACCGAATACCTATAACGACATCGCGTAGGGCATCTTGGATGTCGCCTCAAACGACGGATTCAATTTATCTTGCAAGCATGGGATTACAATCCCAGGAGCCGTTTCGTATACGTGCCGTACACTGGGAAAGAGTGCGGCAGTACTGGCACATTGCATTGATTTGAGTGAGGGGAGGTGTTGTGAGACAATTTGGGGGCCGTGTTGGGTATGTGCAGTGAGGGTTGGGGCAGTGGAGTTCAGAGGGATTGGTGAGCAGAGTGATTGGGTGACGTCGGTGTCGGTGTCAGCCAGCATCTGTGCCAATGTTCTCTCGGCATTGAGCGTCCATTGCAGTCTGATTCTTGTTGCCGACGGAAAAAAAAAAAATTGAAAAGCAAATCAACATGTGCTTTCGGGCCTTTTTTGCCGATGGCCGCCGCCGCCACTGCAGCACTGGCTACGCACTGTTTAACATATGCTTCAGCCGTCTGTCTGTATGTCTCACCGCCAAAGTGGCCCATTTACCGTTCATTTATTGCAGCATCCTTGATTACGAAGCCGTTGCACTGACCAAGACATTACTGTTGGCTAATCTAATATCTCCAATTAGTTCTGTTTTGCAAGGTAAAGTCGGGGAAGATGCATAAAACTTTTATTGATGCTTTTGTTTTTTGGGGGGAGTTGAATACAAATGGCAATGAGATGCAAACGTGTTTGTAAAAAGAGAAAAGTGTGCAGGTGTATGAGGCCCTTTGAGACGGGCGCGGTTTTTCATGATTTTCGACATTGTTTAAGAGGTTCACAAGATATACGGTTACTTGTTGAGTCCTTGTTTTTTTCAGTTTGGCGCAAACTCGGTTTCGAATTCAGATTTCTCAGATGTCTCCACTGAACACGTGCGAGGAGTAGCTGCAACGGTGGTCAGGTACGTGGCCCAGCCAAACGCGATTCCATTCATTGCCATCATTTTAAGTCCCGGCGTCTTGATACCCCAATTTGCAATCGCATTGATCCACGGCAAAAAGGACCATGCAAGTGCACCGACAGCCGGCATGTGCGATTTTGCCGTTTCAAACGCATTCTCGTCTTCATGAATCAAAGCCGAACTTGCGTACAAGAAACTAAACGTCAACGGCGGTGCAAACAACGCCTGCTGCGCGGCAGCTTGAAGTAACGCGGTTGGAAGAGTAATACCCACAGCCGCGCTGACGGGAAAGAATCTCGACAAGACAAACGAGCTCGTGAAGCCGTACCAGCTGACGATGCCGAGTCCGAACGCGGCGGTTTTGAAGGATCGGGAAATGTCCCAGCCGTCGCTGGTGGATGCGCGGGCTTCGTTGTTGGCAGTGAGGACTTGGCCGGCTACGTCTGCGGCAAAGAAGGTTGCAGTTGCGATGGTTGAGCGCGGGAGAATGGCTTGAAACAGGACTCTGCTGGCCATTGTGTTCCAAGGATGTGTATGAATGCAGATGCAAGTAGAAGAGGTAGGATGCAATGCAAGGGAGATGTCTCGGGAGTGAGAGTCGCTGGTTTGATGGGCTTTTTATTAGCACGAGGATGGATGGGCTTCGTACCTTGTGGGGGAGGTTGCCAATGAAATTACGCAAGCGATTCATTGGGTTTGTGCGTTATGAAATCTGCGCTTTTCGTCAAAAACACGGAACTAATAATGAAAGGTTTTTTATTTTTTTTGCTCGTCTTTAGAATTTTACAGTGCTTGCAAATCACGCAACCAAACGTCATTCGCTCGAATCGATGTTGATGCTCGCAGATACCGACCAGTACTGACTACGACCAGGCGTGATGCTGGCGCTGTTGAAGTGTACTTATCAAGACGGGTCCACTGTCGCTTGTCGCGTCTGGGCCTGGAAACCAGACTGTTGTTTGATTTTCGAAATAATTTTGCCATGAAATTTTTACGCTTTTAGTGAAAGGCGCGCAGCAGAACGGAATGCGGGACAGCCCAATCATTGTGCCATCACGAGTCACTTGCGCTATATTCTCGCGATATTCTGTTTTATTTCCTTGTATTCTTTTCCCTTTCTCAGCAATGAAAAATGAGGCCTGCTCCTCCCCCGCGGGAATGCAATGTACACACACACACACAAAGTGTGACTAATGAGGTTCTCCAACAAAAAAAAAAAAAAATGCAAAAACACAACTACTCCACCCCTCGCACAGAGACCAACCCCCGCGCTGCCTGCAACGCTACCGGAAACTCTGGCACAAACTCAATCCCTTTCAAACTCTCACCCATCCCGGGTGTCGCAAGCGTGGACAAGTACGTGGCCCAACCAAACGCAATCCCATTCAACGCCACCATTTTCAACCCAGGGGACCGAAGCCCCCAATTCGCGAGTCCATTGACCCAAGGGAGAAACGACCATGCTAGGGCACCGACAGCCGGCATTTGTTCTTTTGCAGTTTCGAGGGCGTTTGGATCATTGTGGATTAATGCGGCGCTTGTGTATAGGAAGCTGAATGTGAGCGGCGGTGCAAATAATGCTTGTTGGGCGGCTGCTTGCAGCATGGCTGTTGCGAATGAGAGTCCCTTTGGAGACGCCGGAAACACTTTTGTAAGCAGGAACGAGGAGGAGAAGCCGTACCAGCCGACGATTCCGAGGCCGAACGCTGCAGTTTTCATGGATCGAACTGGGTCCAAGTCGCTGCTACTGATGCTGAAGAGAGCTTCATTGGAGGATTCGTTTGATTTGGTAATGAGTTGGGATGCAATGTCGGCGCTGAAGAAGGTGGCTGTGGCCAACGCGGTTCTGGGGAGTAGAGCTTGACGCAGTACCCGACTTGCCATGCGATGGTTGCCACTGAAATATAATGAATAATGCCCCCGTGTCTTTAGTTTCCCTTTTAAGCCACTATGTTTTTTCGGGCAAGAATGAATGAACACCAAACAGACCATAATGAACTATGGGGTAGTTTGAAATGGTGCTACTCTGTATCGTGTGTGTGTGTGTGTGTGTGGAGCTAGCACGGCAGCCTCATTCCCAGCGGCACTAGTGCTCCCAGCCAGTCCCGATCTCAGCTGCACATTGCAGTGTAAGCAAGAGACGATTCCAAATCAATCGTGTCATTACTAATGCTAATTATTTTTGACAGTTTCAAATTTCAGTTTCAGCGAAAAAAGTAAATAAAAACCTTGGCGGAAAAATAGTAATTCCGTGCATGAAGTGAAATGCTGCATGTTTTTTTTTATTTATTTTTTAGATTGCTGTTGAGTTGGCTGTTGAAGTATAGATACACCTTTTGCAAAAAGGAGTCAGTCTGTCTGGCTTGTGAATGCATGCATGAACATGATGATGGTACAGAAAAAGAGGAAGGGAGAGTCAGAGAAAGAAGAAGAATAATCAGAACAAAAATAGAAAGAAAGAGGCAGAACATCAAAACACGGCCACATCAACAACAGCACCGGGCGTGGCAATGGTGGCCAAGTAAGTGGCCCATCCACACGCAATCCCGTTCAACGCCAACAAGCGAACAACCGGCGACGCAATGCCCCAAGTCGCAAGACCGTTGACCCAAGGAAGAAAAGACCAAGCTGTAGACGCGACGTCGGGCATCTGCTCTTTGGCAGTCTCGAATGCATTGTCGTCATTGTGAATCAAAGCGGCACTCGTGTACAAGAAGCTGAAAGTCAATGGCGGCGCAAACAAAGCTTGTTGAGCGGCAGCTTGGAGCATGGCAGTTGCAAACCCGATACGTCCAGGCCCAGAGGGAATGATCTTTGTCAAGATGAAGGAGCTGGAGAAGCCGTACCAACTGACGATTCCGAGACCGAAAGCGGCAGTCTTGATGGAGCGAACGGGGTCCCAGCCGGTAGCGAGGGCTTCGAGGCCTGATTCGGTGGATGTGACGATAGCTTGGGATGCAATGTCAGCAGCAAAGAAGGTTGCGGTTGCCAGTGCAGTTCTGGGGTATAGTGCTTGGAAGAGAATGCGTGATGCCATTGAAGGGATGCGAGGTTGTTGGTTGTTGGTTGTTGGTTGTTGCTGGTTGTTGTGGGCACAATGATCGCAGATGTCTTTTTAAACGTAAATAAAATGGATTTAAATTGTTTCATTCAGATTTTCATTATGACAATTTTAAATCAGATTTTTTTGGAAATTTATGTAATATTTACCTTGGATAAAATTTCCTTGACTCGCGGCTTGCAATGAGACTCGATCGATCGATCCATTGCTTGGAATGACAAACGCCAGCAATGCAATTGGTGGATCTTGAGTGAGTCATGATGACGTGTCTTCTTTGCAAACATGCGTTTTTTGTGATTTATATTTATATTGTAAGAGTAGGAACATGCATTGTGATTTATATGGAAACATTGATACCCAGGCTCATGCAGTAAAACAAATAACCAAGAAAACTAAACAGAAACAGTTTGCAACTTTGGCTTCTCAAAATACAAACAAAAAACGCTTCACTGCCCCGGCGTAGCCACTGTCGCCAAATACGTTGCCCATCCAAACCCAATCCCATTCAACGCCAACATACGCAGTCCAGGCGCCGCAATAGCCCACGTCGCCAGTCCATTCACCCACGGCAAGAAGGACCACGCCGTAGACGCGACACCCGGCATCTGCGCTTTCGCCGTTTCAAACGCGGCAGCGTCATCATGAATCATGGCCGCACTCGTGTACAAGAAACTGAACGTCAATGGTGGCGCAAACAGAGCTTGTTGCGCGGCTGCTTGGAGCATGGCCGTGGCGAAATTGATTTTGCCGCTGACAGGGAATGCTTTTGTGAGAATAAAGGCGCTGGAGAAGCCGTACCAGCTCACGATCCCGAGGCCGAATGCGGCAGTCTTGATGGAACGCACGGGGTCCCAGTCGCTGTGCAGGGAGCCGAGGCCGGAGTCATTGGATGCGGTGAGAGCCTGGGCAGCTACGTCTGCGGCAAAGAAGGTGGCGGTTGCGAGGACGGTGCGTGGGTACAATGCTTTAAACAAGACGCGACTGGCCATCGGAGGTCTGGTGTTGGGCTGGTTGTTGTTGGCAAGAGGCTCGTTTTATGCTCCCAGGAACTCAATTACATAATACGCTGTGTGTGGGGGTTCAATTTTTAGTTTTCAAATCGCCATTTTGTAATTTTAGGTTTTTCAATAATGAACATGTTGGGCTTATGTAATGGTGTTCTCACAGGAAAGCCAAGGCGACATTCGAAGGGGATGAGAGGGCAGCCAGAGAGAGTGACAGTCGGACACTGCGGATAAACTACGAGCGGCGGATAAACTGCAAGTGGCGGATAAACTTCAAGTGGCGGATAAACCAAGTGCAGAGACAGACAACCAACCATTCAAATACCACACACACACTGCGAATGCACTGGGTTCAACTCCTTTCGCGGGAAATGAGAAGGACCACTAAATTATCTGCCAATTATATGCGTGCTGACTCAACTGCTGCCACCTACCAGCCAGTTACAATGAGAATGAGCGTCAGTGACAGATTCTGTTTGATCACCGTCACAGAATGTAACAATGACTGCTAGTACGGGTTTCTAACAGATGGTATGGGAGTTGGCATGAAGAGGAACTCAAATCCCGCGCCGTCTCAAATGCCAGTTGATCCTCGTGGACTTAGCCATCAAATGCAAGAATCTGACCCGTGAGCGGCTGTCAATGAGCGGGGGACAGCCCCCACCAATCGAATGATCCCAATTTTGGAAAATGGCCACATCAAAACAAAACACAAACATAAATTGGTTCTCAAGCCATGCCGCTCTTTCTCGGCCTGTCTTCCCTGCCACCCACACCAGACCGCCTGCCAGCGTTTGCATCCGCCATGCCGCTGCTCTCTCACAGAGGCGGTTCTCTCGAACGCATCGAAAACACTCTCGGCTCATTCAGAAACAGCGCATCCCTTCAAACACCGCTCATCCTCGAAATGGACCTTTGCATGACCAAAGACGGCCAAATTGCTGTATTCCACGATAACGACATGATGCGGTTGTGCGGTGTGCCCGGAAGGATCGAAGACTTTTCGTATGAACAACTGCCGTTGTTGTTGGTGCCAACAGTGCTTGTGGGAAAGGTGTCAGAGAGTGACACGCAAGCGCGGATGATTCCTTTGTTTGAGCAGGTTCTGAGCGAGTTTCCTGGGTGCGTTGTGTGTGTGTGTGTGTGTGTGTGTGTGCACGCGCCAATTCTTTTTTCCCTTTTTTCTATCGGGCAGGCCCGCCCCCCGCTCATGAAACCCTTTCCCCGTCTGCAGGTTTCCCATGTCTGTGGATGTGAAGCACGGATCTGAAGAAATGATCATCAAAACTGGAAAACTGATTCAAAAATACAAACGGGAGCAATTGACGGTTGTTTTTTTTTGTATTCAATCCCCTCCTCAAATCTGACATGATGATTTTGAAAAATAATTTTAGATCTGGGGCTCATTCTTATCAAAACAAAGCGATTGCTGCTACAAACATTTTGGCTCCAAAATCCCACTCTTTTTCTCCATCCGCCGCTTCTTTTTGTCGTGGTTCTTATCGCTCTTTGGACTCACGCGATGGATGCACTACCGCGAATCGCATGCGCTGTTGCCCAACTTTTGGCTGTTTCTGCGTCCAAGCTGGTTTGCGGACTTGAATCGCGAAGGAATCAGTGTGACCATCTGGTGAAAAAAAGAGACTTTTTCGAAGGATCAAACTTATACTGATCAGTTTATTATAAAATGATCCCCCAGGGGTATGCACAAGGATATTGGAAAGGGTCCAAACGGCGGAATTAATACCATCGAAGGGTTCGAGCGTGTCAGGTTCGCGTTTGTTTTTTTGTGCGCATGATTTCTTTTTTGACAATTTAGCTCAAAATAAGATAAATTGCTCATTTTTTTCCAGGAAAGCGGGGGCAAATGGAATCGGAACAGACAGTCCGTCACTTCTCAAGGTTTTTTTTTTTTTTTTGGTTCAATCGTATAAGCTTGTGTTGCTTATACAAACTGACATATAATGTAGGAGTGGCTCCGAAGCAATCCAATGCCACGAGTGGACAGATTCCTCCCTCCGACTACCGTTTAAAAAGACTGATTGAGTTAAAGCGTGCTTACTCTCTGCAAAATACGCGTCAGCCTTAACTAATTGCAGCTTTATATCTCATGTGGGACTCGACATTTTGCGACAAACCGCATATTGACTATAAATAAAGAACCCCGGGTCCAGAAAATATCAAAAACAAAAAACAAAAAAGACGCGTTTTTTTAGTTGCAGATGGATGGGCCAGAGTTTATTAACGACAGAGGCTTCCACAGAATAAAAAAAAATATAAAGAAACCCTCAGACAACGCCAACAAACGTTATATAGAGTTATTTTGAGAGTGGCTGTAGGTTGTCTTGGGGGTGCATCAAGCAGTTTCATTTAGGTTTGGATTGTTTGTGTTGCGGCAAGTACGTCTTCAAGAACGGCACCTGCGCAGTCGCAGATACGACACAGCGCACGAGAGTTCTTCACAGACTACGGATCATTCATCACTATTCGAGATGGGCTACAGACAGCTTTGGGTTGCAGTGTGGGGTGCAGTTTGCTGCCTTGGGGTCCAAGTGAAAGTAGTCGGCATTCAGTGCGTTCATGGGTTGCCGAAGACTGCCTTGGATTGGGTTCTTTGTGGGAAAGAGGCAGATGGAACAGACAGTGAAGAGAAGTAGCTGAAATATGATTTCATTTTGTAGCCACTGTGGGGAGGCTGTGATGTTCATGCAAATTGTTCACGTTTTTTTCGTGTTCATACAACACTGCTTCGCCCAAACCCAATACCAAATGAAAACACAAGAACTCTGCGCGCGCCATAATTCCAAAAATGCTTTCTAAAACAAAATCTTCGTTGTCGCTGCTCGTGATTTGGAACATGCTGCTGTGTTAAGAAAGTAAAAAAAAGAGCCCCTTTGGTTTCTCAAAAGTTAAGCAGTCGAAATACACGAATAATCACCCTCTAAACGTGTGGGGTGCGGCCCGCTGGAATGAATTTTTGAAAGAAAACTTTACAGGCCGCTCTTTTGCTGACAAGAACAGCACCGTCAGTTATACTCTGCCAAGCATGCTTCAAGAACCGGCGCAAGACCGATATATACACGCGTTCGAAACATACAAATACCACGCGCTTCAATATTCTGCCAAGATTATTGCGTGCAATCTCATGCAACCCATCAACCATCTAGCGCCAATCCCACGCGTTGCTCCGGAACTGCGACTTGCACGTCATCACACGCATGCCCCACTACAAAAGGCTTCCCATGGCACGTTGAAGGAAAATCAAATCTGCATATTGTCGCAACAGGGCATAGTCTCATCCAACATTACTCCCTCGCGACTCACGTTCCAGCAATCTCCTTAAGGCTGAGTGAGACGCCCTCAGACAACGCAAGCATGAGTTCCAAATCGAATTCATGTTTGCAGTTGGTTGTCTTGGGGCGTCAACTGTGGAAGTATCAGAGTAGGGTTTGCAGAAAGCACGTCTTTGAGAACGCGTGATGGTCATTGAAAGACAAGCACGACAGTCTGTACAGACAATTGGGCGTTTGGAGAGAGCACAGTACGAAAGGTGTTTACAGACAGCGATGTTTGCGTTTAGGGATGCAGCCAGCTGCCTTTTACGGACAAACCGTCAAGAGTGTATGGCGGCGTTTGCACATCTTGGGTTGCCTAATTAAATTGCATTCAGTTGATCTGTGGGTGATTGGGGAGTGTGTTGTGTCCTTTTTGTATGATTCTTGCGCTCTGCAAATTCCAAGCACAGCATCCATTGTGATTCGATTCGCTTCTATTCCTTTCGACGAACTTGTTTGCAGCGCGATCTGTGTGCGAGTAATCTTGAAGGTGTAAAGAGAGTACGGTAAAGATAAAATACGCAGACAGATAAATAACCTGCAGACTTCACCCGCATGCAAGTCGCAGCATCGAATCCAGCCAGGAGAATCACTCGAATCTCACGAGGAGACCTTGGAAACCTGGGTCTGATCGACACATGGCTGGCCGAGACGGGAATCGATGGGAATGCGTCCTTGCTAAAGCCGCTGTGAGTCAGCATTGCTTCTTATGCCTGGTCATTGAATTCATTCTCCATTTCTCTCAGAATCAACGGTAAAGGCGAGACATACAATTCGCTAGGTCGACGACAGAATGCGGCGTGGGCGAGGACAATGTACGAAGCATCTGTTTCTCACTACTTAACTTGACTCAGTCTATTGTTTGAGCGCATTCTAATCTGGTCCTGCCCTATCTCCGCTGGGTCAGTGTTGTTGAAGGCATCTCGCTGAGTCAGGATAAAAAGCTGCCAGAGGCCATTTCAAAGTACACCAAAGCCATCGAAATCGATCCTGAATGCGTGGATGCGTACGTCGCAAGAGGTGCTGCGTGAGTTTGATTTGCTTTCGTTTTGAATGTTCTCCAAGGACACTGTGTTAAATGCAACCAACGCAACCAATCAACAACACAAAGACATGCGAACCAAGGCAGCTTTGACAAGGCCATCGCCGACCACTCACACGCCCTCAAACTTCAGCCATCGCACGAAAACGCGCAAAGATATCTTCAAAAATGCATTCAACGCAGGAATGAAATTGAAGCAGAGAAGCAAAGCGCCGTCGATGGCGCTTTCCTTATGGTAATCTTTTTTTCATATAATCGTTTGAGTGCACACACTTGTTTTTTAACAGTGTCTGTTCATTGAAAGCCGCTGGAACCTCCATCGCGGATATCCTCGAAACTAGCCAAGAACCCTGCTCCGCCGCGCCACGCACTCATGTCGAACCACGGAAGCCACTCAGCCGCGTCGCTGGATTCGTTGACGAGCTCGATACCCACCAATTCAAACTCAAACGATGCGTACGCGTTTGTGTTTGACGACACTGAAGACACGGTCGCATTACCTCCGCCGTCTTCAAAGAAACGCAAAAAGGAAAAGAGCGAAAGCAGCAAAAAGAAGAAAAAGCACAAGAGTCGCGACAAGGACAAGAAAAAGAAAAAGAGCAGGAAACACAGCCATCAAGACGATGAGGACAGCGACAGCGAGAGCTCCCACGCGTCGTCGACTGAGAAGGATGCGGTGTTAAAGTAAAACAAATAAGGTTGAGAACAAAACACGAGACGGCGCTTGGGCACTTGATAAACAAGAGCCCTGTTTCTCAAGCACTCCAAATAAATTGATTGATTCATGCAACAACCCCGACCTCCAAAGCACCACGCCAGAATCAACGCCGGCACCGGCACCGCGAGGCTTCAGCCGCTCCGCAGACCCCGCACAGCATGCGTACGCTGCAGCCACATACACAAGAAATGCGACTCGCTGATGCCAAAGTGTTCGCGGTGTCGGAAAAATAACACCGACTGCGAGTATGAGAATTTGCTCCCCCTAGAAACGCCCATCTCGATCGGGAACTTGTCCGTAGAGGATCCGGACATGATGCCCACAATGCAGGACTGGGTTGTCGTGTACAACTACCTAAGAAGTGGGTGTGTGTTATGCGAAATGTTGTGTCTGTTGCAACATTGAACCGTTGGAAAAACTCATCCCCGTCTTTCTACGTCAAAATGCAGCGGCCAGTCGCTGTGGGCCATTATTGATCCGGTCAAGTTTCTGCAGTCTTTCTTGTCCGAACCGCCTTTCCTTCGTTATGCCGTCTGCGCTGTCGCGGCGCATCAGCGTCTGCCAAAGGTCTCAGGCCGAATATCTCTCGCATACTTCAACAGGGCCAAGCAAGCTGTAAAGAAAAGGAGCGATGTGTCCATAAAAATGATCCAAGCGCTGTTCTGTCTGTCCAGTTTCGCAACATGTATGAATCTTTCTCAACTTTCTTCATCCTGGCCCATTCTTAAACCCATGTAGCCAACGGTCAGCCAGATCTGTCAAAGCCGTACTTTGTAAAAGCCATTCCAATGCTCTTTCAGCTGCGATTGCACGTTGACCCCGACGACTCCCCATGGCTAACGCATTTGAACTTGTCCGAAGAAGACAAGAACGAGCGACGGATGACTTTCTGGACCCTGTTTCAATGCGTGCAAGTTGTTCAAATGATAACAATTAATCGTGGCCAGTTTTACGCCATGCCAGGCCACTCTGTGAAATTTGCCAAACAAGTTGCTCTCGACACGGTGGCCAAATTACCCGTCACGCTTCCCAAAACCGCAACTGTTTGTTACTTGAGCTTGATAACCAGCGTGATGGTCGAAACCGCAATCTTGCATTCAAAAGCGCCTGCTTCGGCGATGGAATTACTGGTGGGATCGGCCGCTGTACTTCTTGACCGACGTCTCGCAATTGCAAAGGAGCACATCCCAGAAACACTGTTGGTGTCAGAACCATCTGTGCTCTTTCAGATGGTCGAAGCGAATCCATTCACACCCGTCATTCATATCGCAATCACAACAATCCTGTACCATTCCGCCCTCTGCATCTTACACCGGCCAAGATTATACCTCACTGCATACCTATCATTGACATCCCCGCTACTTCTCAATCCCGATAATTTAATGATTCTCCTCACACTGCTGGAAGTATGTCTCTCAGCGGCCGAGAAAATCGCAACCATCAATTCATGGATCCTGCATCGCTCGAAATCGGGCAATGACAATGACGCGGGCCTTTTGAGCAAAAAAATGTGGCAAAAGCATTCCTTGTTGTCGTTTGGTCTGTTTGAAGCTGCTGTTGTGTTGTGGTTTGTGACGTGCAAAACGAACCCGTTTTGGTGGCGGAACCAGGAAGATGATGACGTTTTGTTGTCTGACGAAAACTCAATGAATCCTTCATTGTATGTTTTGCGCATGACTCATTCGGATCGACAGCGTTTACGGAGCAGTGTGATGGACATTCTTCGAACGTACGAGGATCTAGAAGGGACCCTATCGAGCGAGGAAAATGCGGCACAATCAAACATGGCGACGCCTTTCATCACCTGCATTTCCGCAATGCTTCGTGAAATGGAGCAAGTGGAACTCGACATCCAAGCGGGTCTTCCATTCAATTCTGAAGCGAAACGCAGCAGCAGCAAACGTGACGATGTGGAAGATTTGGTTCTTGGGGTGACGGTCATGTCGTTTGGGGAGGAAGAGTCAGTTGAGCCGTATAAAGGGACTCCTTGGGCGTTTCTTGGGCTGTTGGGGGCGGACGTGATGGGGTATATCAAATGGGCCGCGTATGAAGAAGGGTGGAGGGAGTTTTGGAAGACATTGTCTGATTGATGCTTTTGATGTACTTAATTGGTTTTTGATGCGGTCCACAATCTGCAACAAGCAAAATACTACCAAATAAACAAATAAATAATAAATAAAATAAACGGAATAGCTAACGGTAAAATAATTAGGAAAGTAAATAACAAGATTTTTACAAGTTGCGCACAATTTGCCACCAACCCAATCAAGCCATCATTCATGCGGGGTTTAAAAAAAAAAAGAGCGCATCAACACGTCTTCCCAAACTGGCACTCGCAACTGTTCTTGCTCTATTCTCTGTTCCACCTCAGCTTTAGCCTCCCCCACAAGTCCCAGTCTACACACATGTCGGTCGCGGCAGAAATCCCTCAACCAAGCAAAGCCGGACATTTCTATGGAGCCTTGATCCTGCTTATCGCGTCATCTGCCGGAATCGCGTTCAGCATGTTTCTCGTCAACCGTCGATGTGAGTCGCTGGACAGATTTCTGCAGGTACTTTGCAACGCTTGATCTTGTTCTAGTGCCTCAAAAAAAACAGCTCATGAACCCTTATTTTCTTAACGGCAAAAACCAGTTGTCAAAGATGTTTGGAATCGGGGTCCTGTTGTCCACAGCCTGGATCCATCTTGTTCCGAGCGCGCTTGAACAGTTCAGCAACCCGCTTCTGGATCCTTACTGGCAAGAGTACGGAACAACACAAGTTGGCTTGCTTGCACTTGTTGCTAGTTTTGTAGTTCAGCGAATCGAGTTTTCCGTCAAGAGCGCCATTGCTAAACTGAACGCGTGCCTTGAAACAAGTACCTCGGCTGAGATGGAATCAGGCACTGTTCCATGCGAAGATACTCCACTCGTCACTCCCGCAATACTGTCAATGAAGACAGGCAACAAGGAAGTTGCCGTTATTCTTCTCGAGATTGGCATTCTTTTTCATTCTGTAATTATGGGAGTCACGCTGGGAGTGTCGCCTGATGGCGCGTTTTCAAAACTGATTGTCCCGCTTTGCTTCCACCAGGTTTCCCTCTTGTTTGTTTGAATTGGCACTTGCCATGTTTTAATGACCCACTGCCAATCACAGCTGTTTGAAGGAATGGCGCTGGGAGTCTTGGTTGGTGGATTGAGTGTGAGCATGTCGCATAAACGCGTCTTGTGGGGTTTATACCCAATCGCAACACCCATCGCGGTTGGCGTCGGAGCTGCGATCCAGAGTTCATATAACCCGGACTCACCCGACGTTATTTTGGCACAAGGCATGTTAGAAGCACTGAGGTATGTTTTGTGACATTGTTCTACTGTTGGGAGCCTCATGTTTTTTGTTTTTTTTTTCATTTCAAAAGTGCTGGAATCCTCTTGTACAATACGTATGTGGAGTTGATGAGTGAAGAGGTTGTTCATAGTTGTAAGTTTCATTCGTATCCGCAAGATTTTAAGCAAGTTTGTTTTTTGGCAATGTACCTGGGAGCCGCGTCGATGGCGTTTGTTGGAATCTGGGTCTGAGGTTTGGAATAAACAAGAAATCTTTTTGTTCTTTGGCGCTGCCTCAATTCATCATTGAGTGTGGGCGGGGCCTCATGTGTTTTGTTTCAATTTGTAAATACGAGTGCAACAACGCGCAAGCACTGCGAGCCATTAACGCGTTGGAACTATTACTGTGATTGTATGGGCCCATCTCGACGGCGACTTCGCTTTGGATTGGCCAAAAAGCGTACCAGTAGTTCTAAGCCGTGTTCCAGACACCGTAAACCTTTTTCGTCTTTGTGATGACGTTACGGTTCTGAGACCTCTAAATAGAGCTACAATCCTTTCATCTCAAGACAAAGAAATCACATCACTAATGGTTTTAATTGTCAAAGTCTCTCTTATATCTGCCCTTTACGTCGAGTATTTCTCGTTACTGGCGGAATAACTCCCCGTCCAGAGTCCACCAAATCATCTCCTGCGCTGAAAACAGACGCGTCCCGCTTTCCCCTCGTGGTACGCAATGCCGGCATGGACGATATTTTCCTCAAACTGGAAGACTGCGTAGCTGCCTTCACTGACGCGGATCGCAAGGCTCGACCAGACTCAACAACTGTATCGGATTTCGTTTTCATTGATGAGTTTGAATCTGCAACATTCTGCGCAAGAGTAATGCGTTGATTGGCTCCAGGTCGAACTGGAGTCTTGGGTGCCCGAACAGCTCCTTGCTCCCGTTTCAATGCACGAGTCGCTGGTCTTCCGCTTTCGGAAACGTCCACACCGGATCGTGTTGAAGTTTTTAATGATGAAGGGATCACGTCGCTCATCAAGTGGCCCGGCGTTTTCGGTTTCATGACTGGAAGCAAGGATTTTTTGGAGGATCGCAGCCGCGACGCAAACGGCGCGAGAGCAGGAGACATGGGTCGTCCCAATGCGCTATTGCCCGTGCCAAGTAAATGTGAATTTTGCGGCTGTGGAGATGGCTGATTAAACTGCTCCGCTGCAGCCGCAATTTCCAACAATTTGGATTTAACGGTAGCTTGCGGTGTGGTTGTTGCTGATTCGGGCATCATGGAAAGTCGAGATGTAATTCGATACATTGGAGATGACGCGTCGAGGACGGAAAAGGACATATCTGCAATGTTGCGCGGTTTGGCCAGCGGCGTTGGTTCGTCTTCTTCCATTTCGGAATTGGCCAATGACATGCGCTGTTTCATAGGAGTGGTGCTCGCCCAAGCTTGTGCAAACACTGGAGGTGATGGTGGAACCACAGAAATCAAGTCATCCACGTTGAATTCATCGTGCAGTTTGAAGTCCGTTAAATTGATGGCGTTTTCGGATTCTTTTGGGGCAATTTCGTTCCTCAAATCAATCTGCGAGGTCACCTGATTGAAAGCGGCGTGTACGGCTTCATCATTGTCATCCAGTTCATCCAGCATGTTTGTGCAATCGAAGCTCATGTCCCCACATTCAGATTCTGTTTCAGAGGCGTTATCATAACTGAGAGATACGTCACACTCTGAAACAGAATCGTCAAACATTTCCCATGTTTCTTGCGCTTCCGCGTATGCTTTCACATCTTCCATACTGTCCTTGGATCCTGAAGACTGGCCAGCTGATTTGAACACAATCCCGAAAGCACCCTCCAAACTTGATTTCACTGTTGCGACAAGATGCTCGTCTTCGCTGCGTTGGTTCCCATCTTTCCCCAAGCAGGACAGAATCCCACCAAAAAATAAACTCGATTCAGTTTTTGCATCCTGCAACCGTGCTTCAGTGGCTTTAAGTTTTAACTCCGAAATTTCACTTTGCGCCCGCGCTTGCAGCATTAGAACCGCCGCTTCTAATTTCTCGCGATACAGCAACGAAAGCGGCTGCGTCTCCATTCCATCTTGCGATTCTTGTCCACTTTCACCTGCTGCAGATTGCAACGTTCGATTCATTCGTTCGGCATATCGGCTGACGGCGGATTCGTATTCAGTCGCGTTGTGTCGTAACCGCACGTTTTCAATATGAATCTTTTCAATGGCGTGCGATACCGTGTCATTTAGGAGTTGTTTGAAGTCTGAATTGATGTTTCCGCCGTTTGATGCAGGTGTGAATTGGGATTCAAGAGAAAGACGGAGAAGATCCATCCGGTCTTCATTTTTAGCGACGGTTGCTTCGGTTTCGCAAACAAGCAGCTGCTTTTGCGTCATTTTTTGATGAACCGTCGACAATTTGCTGACGAGTTTGTTGTAGCGCTGCAACTGTTGAAAGTCAGTTGCCGCTCCGGTATTTGCACCAGCAACTGGTTGCATCGAAGAAACTCCAGAAGCAAGCTGCGATTTCAATTGAGATATTTCGAGTTGAAGTCCTTGAATAATTTTTGGGTATTGCGAAATGTGCAGTTGGAGGTTGATTGTGTTTTGCTCCACTTTGGTTTGAATGTTTTTCGCGCGGTTGGCGTATTTTAGTGTGTTGTGGGTTTCCTCGTTGTGTGTGCTGGACGGTGAGATGTTCGTGATCATCACCACCTAAAACGACAAACAACAGCAAATAAAGAAAGCAATGTGAAAGTAAGCGTTCGGATAGCGTGTGAAATTTTTGCGCTCTTCAGTTTTTACCTTGCAATTCCCACCCAACGAATATTTCAAGAGACGCGTCAACTTCGAATCTCGATATGGAATATGGTTCGGCTTATCGCTGCAGAGGGCATTGATACAGTTTCCCAGCGCTAACAGTGATCTAATGGGAGACGATATTTGAGATGGATGAATTCAACACGAGGGACGTAGAATTAACCTGTTAATATTTGCTCCTTCCAACAACCGCTCGCCCTTGTTTTGCGTGGCGGAGGCACGCTCACTTCCCGCAAGATCAATGATACTCAGCGTCGCAATTTTTAACGAACTGGCCACGTTTGATTCATTTCCGCGCGACATGTCAGAATTGATGTCCCGCCTTTCGATACACACTTGAAGCACAGCATGACTTCGAGAGGACACTGCGTTCGCTTCCGTGAACGCCTTGATTCGATTCGAGTTCCCCAGCTCCATTAATGCAATCACGTCCTCAACAGATTTTGGTGAATGTTCGCTCAAGTTGGAAACGGTGACACGTCGGTGCTCATCGTCTTCACGAAGGTCCAGCTGGCTCTGAGGTGCGCGGTTCGAGGAAGTGACGAGAAGGTCGCGGATGGTTTCATTGTATACTTCGAGATACGACACGGTTGTTTTGAAAGTGGATTGCGTTTCGGACAGTTGGTTGATGCGTGTGAAAAGGTGTGTCATGGTTCGATGAATGATTCCCGGGTCAGTCGGGGTTCCTGGAAGGTTTATTGAACGATGATCAGCCAAATGGACTTCTGAATAATCTGATTTCTCTCACCTGTGATTGTGTGCGTCTTTCCACTGTTCGCAAGAAGAAAAGCCCATGTTAATAACAAGACGTTGTGCACCAAAACGAAGACGCACCATCCCGTCGCTCCGTACGCAAACACGGTTGCATTGAATCCGTCCACGACTAAATCAACCAGCGGTTTCGCCGTTGCATCAAAAACGCTTTCCTGCGACGCCGCAGGTCCAAACACTCGGTCGAATGCAAACCGGATATCAGATACTTTCGATCTTGAGACGGAAGACGAGGAGCGGCGGTTATCTGGGATGCAAAAAAAAACAAGTGATGTGCGTCAGTATGTTTGCTTTCTGTTTGAAAGAACGAAACAGGCACCGAAAGAGAGAATGTTCCCATCGACTACATGGACGACAGAATCGCTCTCTGTACGCAGCAGCGGTCTCACGCGTACAGCGACGGTGATGTTGTTGTTGCTGCTGCTGCTTCTGTTTTTGGCTGCCATCGAAATGTCCGACTTGCTTGGACTAATATTTTCTCGACTTTTATTTACTTTATCGGACCAAAACCATCATCATCGGTGTGTTTCGCCCGACTCTGATAGCGCACATCAGCTGTTCTAATAATGAATGTTCCTGACTAATTGTCGTCTAATTTGAGATTTAGGTACTCCTTCGCTTCATTTTAATTGGGAGCAGGCGGCATCGATGTCAGTAACCCCTCGTTAATGCACCTCTGTTGCCGTCTTGAGCTCCGCAAGGTCCCTGTACGCAGCCCCAGCATTCCTGCAATGCCGGTGCGGTGAGACCAAACGGGATATCTCCAAAAAAAAAGATAAAAGCTCCCAGACGGGGAATTGAACCCCGGTCGCCGCCGTGAGAGGGCGGAATCTTAGCCACTAGACGATCTAGGATGCCTTCTGTAAAAAAATGGCTATAATATAACGTAAGTTTTAATTTAGACCACTTCACATGCTGAAACACGTGGTTAGAGGAATCCTTTATAAGCATATATATTTTTAGCTCAATGCATGAGTTCTGTTTCGCATGATCGCGTTATGGCGTTCAATCAAAGCCAGGGTCTGCTGCATCAGGATCCTCCAAAATCCGTTCCGATACCTGCATCTCACCATTCTTGTACTTTATGTGACCACAAGCTTGCATCGTTCAAAGCCTGAATATCATAAACGCGAGGAACAGTGTGTTCAGGGCGCATAAGGCTGTCAGGACCGTGTTGATGGCAAATGCGAGGGACCATCGCAGCAAGAACAAAAGAATGAACTTGGATACAGGGAATGCACTTGATCCAGGACTAACAGTGTCGCATATGCTGTGACAGCAACGGCAAAGAGAAAGTAAACAATTGAACGACAGTGTGATTTTAAACTTTGAAGACGCGATCGTTGAGAATGCGCCGAAATGGTTTGATTGTGGTTTTGTTGCTGAATCGTATTTTGATTCAGTCTGGCCTGCTTCCATATCAGTCTCGGCAAGCTGTGTATACCCCCATATGGTTCGTGTCAATGTGGCTCAACTTTCGCCCATGGACAGCGCGCACCGTGACACTCCACGGCGGGTGCGAGCACAAGAACGCAAGCGTCCACAGTCCGCACAACTACCCCCTCACCGTATCCAGAGCAATGAACCGCTGCTCTCCAGGGTATAAACTAACTGAGTCGGTGAGCCGTTTGAAGTTGTTGACGCTGTTGAGATGGATGAGTAGGATGGACATGGTGTGAAGAAGGTGGAAGAGCCCTGTAATGATTTGGGTGAAGAACTTCTTGAGGTTAACCGGCGTTGTTTCGATTATATGTCCGCCGGCATCTGTTGGTCAGCGAGGGGCGGCTCTTGCATGTGATGGGCGGCTTGGATTTGCGTGTATTTTCATGGGTAAACGATTTTCAGATTTTCGTGGATTTGAGAACGGACTATAAATTGGCCGAGTCACCAACTTCAAACTTCAACAGCAAACCACTACCAACAACATCTGCACCTACAACCATGTCCAAAGCACAACTCAATCCCTCTGACGCCACAGACCCAAGCAAAGGCTCCTTCTCCTTCCCAGCAACCTTCTCTGGCCTCAAAGTCACCACCCTCGACGATCTCCCTTCCGACACTCCCTCCAGCAACAACAACAGCAGCAGCAGCAGCAGCAAAAACAGCGACTCCTCACAAGGTAACCTCATCAGAGACACTGTCAATGTCACTGTCGGACGCACAGACGGAAAACACGCACTCGTTGAATTCTCCATCAACGAACGCAAAAATGCCCACCAAATCACCGTTACAGCTTCCACTTCAGAAGACAATGACACACTCAACGTGGACATCCAGTTTGTCGCCCCCGACAGCCCAAGCAGCAGCAAAAAGCCGTCCTTCTTTGAAAGCATGATGGCTTTCATTACCGGAAACAAAGGCAAACTCAAAGTACACATCCAAATCCTCTTGCCCGTGGATATCGCAGAATTTAGCATGAAGGGCCATCTCGGCAATTTGACGTGGGACGGACCCAACGTCTCGTCCAAGTTTAATGTCAAATTGGAGGTTGGAACTGTTGCAGTCAGGTCACCGATCCGCTGTATCGAGGCCAACATCAAGACCAATGTTGGATCGCTGAAACTAGAGGATCTCCGTGTTTCTGACAAAGTACGTGTGAAGGCCGATGTCGGCGAGATTCAAGCAAACCTTGCTGGATACAAGGACGCGAACGTGGAGTCTGGCGTTGGATCCATGACTTTGAAGTTGAGTCCAATGTGTGGGGATCCCACAGTAGCTGGGCTGACTGAACTGAGGTCCGGTGTGGGCGCCATCAATGCAAGCGTGTACGGCTTCAAGGGACGGTACTCAGTCACATCCGGACTTGGATTTATGAATCTCAGTGGTGCGGACAAACCATCCTACAATGTTGGCTCTTCCAACAATGACGGTTGGGTTGGTGCTGACAAGTCTGGAGAAGCGCGGTTTATTTCTACTTCAGGTGTTGGCAAGACGCGTATTGCATTTGACAAGGAGGTTCCAATGAGTGAGGAAGATGCAGTGATCGTAGACCCACCAGCATATCCTGGCACTGAGGCTGACAAGAAGATGTGATATATTTGTTGAATAAAGACTGTTCTGTAAAACCATACAAGTTGCGTAATCTGCTGTTTATTTGATGGTGTATATCTTTCAATCAGTCTTTTCGCTGATTACTGCTAGGTCAGGAAACACTCCATCCAATTCACGCTTCGAAACAGTTGGTTTCAACTTGTGACGCGCTTCAACCTGTTCCACCAATGCGTCCAACCTTGCCGACTCCGGTTGATAAAGGCGCTGTGCAAGCATTTCTGCTCAGAGTTTTCCCTTGCATGGAATTCCTCCTGTTTCTGTTTCTTGCCATGTTTCGCACTTGTTTGCTGTTGTTGTTGGGATGGTTTCATGCTATGAATTGCATGCTTTGCTTGAAGAGGATTGGTTTCTTGATGGGGACAAGGCCAGCAGATCATCAGAAGTAACAACAGGCTGCTGGGAAATGAGGACAAAGCTGTTTGACAACAGCGGAAATTTGCGTTTTGTTGCGAGGTGGCCAGCCATAATATACAGTGGGGGATGGTCACTCACTGATACTGAAACTATGCGCCAACTTACTGTATGCTTCCGAATCCGTTTTTTTTTTTTTTTGTAACAAGCCATCTCACACCAACCAGTGATGCAAACGCGGTCCAAAACTCGTCTCTCGGCCGCCAAATCTACTCCCTTAATTCCAAGACCGTTGTTGAAGCCAAAGCCAAAACCGTCTCTCCATCTCAACGACCAGATCACTCCTCCCAAACGAGAGCCCAGCGAAACGGGTCTCACTCCATCCATTGCCAGTGTCTCTCTTGCGCGCAATGCATCCAATCAATCAGACAACGAAGCAAGTCCATTAAAGAAGCGGAAGCCTTCGCCGATCAAACCAAAGCAGGGATCGCAAAGAAATCCACCTGCAAACTGGGAACATGTTTACGATGAAATCAAGGTGAGAGAAGTCACGCTCATCCACGTATGCGTCATCAGCAACAAACCTCTACTGTAGCTATTTCGCCAAACGAATCCAGCACCCGTCGACACCATCGGCTGCGGAATCCTCGCTTCACCCACCTTACCTCCAAACATATTCCGCTTCCAAACCTTTATCGCCCTCCTCCTCTCCAGCCAAACAAAAGACCCCATCAACGCAGCCGCAATCGAGCGACTGATAACACAATTACCCGGCGGCCTCACCCCCGAATCTATCCTCAAAGTAGACCTGGAAACACTTCAATCCATCCTCCGAGGAGTTTCTTTCCATTTAAGAAAGGGAGTGTACATGAAGGGAGCCGCGCAAATTCTTGTGGATCGGTTTGAATCGGACTTGCCAAAGCAGTTGGACGAGATTTTAGAGTTGCCTGGGATTGGACCGAAAATGGCGCATTTGGCGATGCAGTGTTGTTGGGGGGTGAATGATTCTGGGATTGGCGTTGATACGCATGTTCATCGGATTGCAAACAAGTTGGGGTGGGTACATACAAAGAAGGAGGATCCTGAGGCAACGCGGAGGGTAAATCTTATTTCTTACAGGATGAGCATGCATCCGAACCTGTGCTGAATTCTGTTATTTTCTATGGCATCAGGAGCTCGAAGAATGGCTTCCTTCGAAATATTGGGCAGAAATCAATCCCCTCCTCGTTGGCTTTGGGCAAGTGCATTGCACAGCCGTGCGACCATCGTGTGATACGTGCCCCGTGTCAAATGAGTGTCCACAAAAGGACTTTAAAAAGGGCAAGTGAAAAAATATTTGTCGAATATAAAAGTGGCTTCTCTCAAGCCGTCAAGATTGGTGACATGGCACGCGCCGCATTTAAAGAAACTTTGGTGCATTGGGTTACATGATAAGTTTATTAGCTGGGTTCTACAAGAGAATACCAAAATGTCCCTAGGCGATAGTCTCGTATGGATATGCTGATTTACCCTTCGGCAGCTCTGCATCGACCACTTGCTTCTTTTGTTGGAGCTTGGCGCGAGAATCTTGCCAACTCAGGATGCATAGGCATAGCAGTAGAAGTACAGTGATTGTCAACAGCACACCGGCAACAGAGATGGAGGGTGCTGATGCTTGAGAAGACGTGGCCACGCTGGTGGCTGTTGCGGATACCGTTGAGGAGATGGAGGTGGTGATTGACTGCGTTGATGACATGGATGGATGTGATACAGGCGAGGTCAAGGCAGGTTGACTTTTTTGGTTTTGTGTTTGAAAGAGGACAGTTTGTTGAACACTCTTTGAACACTCGTGGAATTACTTGAACAACGAGACATAAAAATAATTTAAACAGAATATAAATAGAGATAGTTTTCAACGGAACTGTCCCGCTGAGGATTTGGGGTGCTGGATTCCGAGGATGCGCTTGAAGTTCAATGCATTTATTTGGAAACAGGCAACAACATCCAGACTGAGAGCCCAACGCAACGCGTTTTCGAAAAGAAACAACTGCTGAAATGAGAGGCATCATCGACTACTTATATATGCAGTGGACTATGCATGCTGAGAGAGAATGGACGGTGTCAAGCTTTCAATGAATCCGTAAATGAGCCGTACGTATTTCCCTCCTTCGATGCCGAGCTTTCTTCGCGGATTTGCTGGTAAGGATGCTGGGTATGGTCTAGTCGAAGTACTGCTTCAGTTTGCGGCCGCTGCTGCTGTTGTTTGGTCCTCGTCTTTGAGTCTGCCCAGAGAAGGAGAAGGATGCATGCCAGCGCGAGAACAGACAGCGTTATCAGAATCGCTGTCAGTGCTGCTGCGGATGCTCCGTACGATGTGTATCCAACCGTGGGGGCATTGGCAGTGGTGGCAGACATGAGCACTTGAAATGGATTTTTGTGAAAAGAAAACAAGGTTCAATTCTCTTTTTGAATCAACGTTTTTGTTTCCGCCGTTTTCCCGAAAGCTCCATGAAATTGGCATCACCATCCCACAAGTTTTCTCTCCGCTTCCCATTGCGGGGCTTCCGATCGGAATGGTTGGGTTTATGGTATTTGTCTTTTTTCGACCCGTGCTGAGAGAACGCATCATCAGTCATGTGCCGGCGCTTGTGGCTTTTCATTGCCGGAGAGCAAACCAAATTGAAATGATTCCGCGCTTCTTTCTGCGGTGACTGATTCTTTGCGCTTTTCGCTTTGGTTGTTCGATTGTCGCGGCCGTTAAATCCGGTCCGCTTTTTCCGCTCGTTTGATTTTTGAGAAACGGGAGAAAGTTCTGATTTTGGCTGATTCACCGGGCTGCTTCGATTCAGTACTACACGTTCCTTCTTTTTGACAGGCTCCGCTGTTACAACTCCACCACTCCGATCCATGACGAATATGTCTGAAATAGAGTTCAATGAATCATCATCTTCCTCATAACTCAAGATTTCCGTGATTGCAGTTTGAACGACCACTTCGTTTTCGAAATCTGAATAACCAGTCTCGTCTTCGGAAAAGCCTGCCACAATTTCCGACTGCTCTCCAACAAAATCTCGGTCAAGTTCAGAATCATTGTCATTCATTGCGATTCCATTCAATACGAAAGGATTTTGGCCCTCTGCATAAACAGGTGCTGCGGCACCATCGTTTTCGGGTTCTTCGACAAATGCTCCAAGATCATTTCCAAACACACTTAGCGCCACGCGATGCATCAATTCGCGTTGTCGAACCATTTCTTTCGATACAAACATGATTTGCGAAAATATACTGTCGCTGGAACTTGGATCATCAGTATTCCCGCCCCTTCTCATTCGCTTTGATGAAGACTGTTCCGGGCTCGCGCCCATACTTCCTGTCCGTTCAATCCGCGCAGCCGCATCCGAAAAAGCAGACGTAACAGCCTGAATTCGCGTACTCCCCCTCGTCAAATCCACGCTCAAATCCAGCGGATTCAAAAGACACAGCATGAACGGTTTCGCTTTTTGGAATTGAATTGAATTTCTCTTGTCAAACGTGTGCGGCATTGCCAGGTCTTGTGGGTCACGGGCTTTCGAGAATCCAATTCCTTGTGAGTGGTAATCGAAGTGACGGCCGAAATAGCGACAAAAGTCGAGGAAAAGGGTGCCGGGGGTATTTTGGGTGGGGTCAGCGTGGTTTTCGTGTTTTCTTTTTCGCTGCAGTTCCGGCATACTGGCTGGACTTTCTTTTCGTATTTTGAGGAAAGCCATGCACCAGACAACGATTGAGTAGCCACCTTTTACATCGGCGCGAGGTTTCAGAATGAGTATATCATTGAAAAGAATAAACTTGTCGACTCACCCACTCCTCCAGTCGCAACATCCGAAAGACCTTTCCCATTCAGAAACAGCTTTACTAGCATCACCAAATCCCTAAGCCCTTCAACTTTATCCACCCACGACTTGACAGCTTCCACCGCCGCAAGCCCGCCCACAACATTATAACACACATCAATCGCAATCCCAGTACTCTTATCACACAGTTTCAAGATTGGAACCCGAGCTCTCCTCAAAATCAACAATGAAGAAGTTTGCTGCGATTGGTTCAATTTTGGAATCAGTTTCGACAGTTTCGAAGATTGCGTTCCTTGTTTTGGGTCTGGGTATGTTTTATACTTTGACATAATGTTTTTGAAACGTATGCCTGGGTCCACGACAATGAGGTCCACGTCGCTCCATGGGAGAAAGAGGCCGGTTCCGCTGGATCCAAAGGCGTGTGTACAGGATGAGGGGAAGCGCTGTGTGATGATGGTTGCGTACTTTGATGCGAGATGATTTCGCAGGATTATTTCGTGCGGAGAAGGGGAGAGATAGTCGAGGAGGAGTTGCGCCTCGGTGTCCAGACTGTGTGTTTCTACATGATGCCAAGCACGGGATAAGAAACCCAATGAACGGTATAAGATTTGCAAATAAAAAGAGTAGTCACCAGCCAAGCTAGAATGCGAGCCATGCGGGATCCAGGGCGCCGGATGCTTGTCCGAACGTGTTGCGCTTGTAATCTTTGCCGATTCGAAGCCCGAGTTTGAGTATCGATTCGGCGACACCTATCTGTGGCTCGAGCGCATTTTGTGAAAGTTCTGATGCTTCATGGCCCGCTTTTCGTATGGCAGCAGTGTTTCGTCGTCATTGGAAAAGTTTCATTTCTCACCGTCAAATCCCCTTCCATTCTCGTGAGCTTCTGTTGCACACCTTTTTTACCTACCCTTCGCCACTACCTACATCTTTTATTTGTGCCTTCCCTTCATAAATAAAGCAAGACGAGGGGTGTTAGTGCTGCAGGTTGTTCCTGTCGTCCTCTGACCTTTCGCCGGTTTAAACCGAATCATGATGCAAGCAGCGGATTTTAGTAATAAATATTTGACGAGCATATTTACATCCCAACACCTCTTCATGGCAAGCTTGCAACAAAAAGCCCCTTTTCAACCACCAAAAAACCTTCATGGAAACTCTGGAAAACATGCAGCATACTGTGCAATAAATCGATCGGGTATCTGTTCCGGCCACGCCCACGGAAGCGGATCAATCGCTCCAACAATCAACGCAGATTTCCCACTCTGCCGTGGATCCGTATGTCGCCGTAAACTATGAAACAGCACCAACTTGCATCGCTCCTTCCCAACAAACGAATCTTCCTCCATTCGCTCAATTTCCGCCCTTTCGGTTTTGGAATCGCAAATAAATAGGACGTCTCCATCATTCGTCTTGTACCCAATGTGTGTGAAACATGCTGACGCTAGATGGCCCAATATAAATTCGAGTTTCTCGAAAGCACCTTCGGGTACCGTGGATAATCTGCCCATTTGTTCCGATGCCTTCGTTTCAGCAATGAAACCACTCTTTTCAAACATGAATCTCTGCAACTCGTCGCGCAAGTCGTGAATTGTGTACATTCCACGCGGTATGATCCCATACTTTGCGCAAAACTTGTCTCTCAGCGGTTCATCAACATTCATCCAGATATTGTACAGATTCACTTTTGAGAAACTCGAAGGAAGCACGCGCTCGTCAGGGTACTTGACAAGCTCAAAGTACCCGTCAAGGATCAGTTTGGAATATAAATATCGGTTCTGAAACACTTTTCTGCTTCCAACTGCCAAAAATGCTGCAATCGTCAAGCAATGGTTTCGAATGGAATCATGCTGTCCGTTACAAGTTGCCCTCCATATGTTGAGAATAAATAGCGCGATATTCGCTGGTATTTCGAGGCGCCCCAGATCGAGCGCAAACTCTCCGTCTCGTGTGATTTGCTGGTGATGCGAAGTCGGTGATTGTTGGAGAAAGCCCGACTCAATCAACACGCTGTAAGTCCATGCCAATTCTGCGTCCAGTGGTTGTTTAAACCACTCGAAATTGCGAATATCTTTGAACGTTTCGATAATGTGGAGCATGCGGAGGTCAAAGTTTTTCGGGGAGGAATACGCTTGGGACACGAGTTCTCCTTGTTCTTCAAATGAGTACATTCGGATACATTTCCCGGGGCCCAGTCGGCCTGCTCGTCCCATGCGTTGAACAGCGGATACTTTTGTCTGAAGCGCGGATGAAACGTCAAACAACCGCGTGGATCATAACAGAAACCTGACTCACAGTTGGAACAAGTTTGGAATCCACGATCCGCATAATTGGAGAATGCTCCACAGAATACTGCAAGCCGCAATCAACCACATATCCAATACTCGGGATCGTGAGGGAAGTCTCGGCAATATTCGTGCAAAAAATGACGCGCCGGCTTTTCTTCTTTTCGGGAATAAATTGCACAATCTCACCGTCGTCGTTCTCGTACATGAAGAAATCGCCCTCGTCGAGGTCCCATTCTCCTTCTTCGGCTTCGAAATCTACAATTAATCGATCGTGAGACTGCGAGTAGCATTGTCAGCCAAGTAAATTGTTTGTATTTTTAACGAAGTAGATCTTACTGTGTTCAGCCGACCCCATTCCTCAATCGGCAGACGATTCAGAATAAACTGCTTGCGCTCCTCACTCATGCTGCTGAACAGCGGGAACGCGCGCAAATTCCTGTACTTTTCATTCTTTTTGGCAAACTCTGAAATCAGCTTGACGGCATCGTTGATGTCCTGCACCGTAGGCAGAAACACCAGAATATCCCCATTTTGCGGCACGTCATTCTGCTCATGAATACGAATACACTGAAACACAGCATCGCGAACGTACTCTGCCCGGTTGAAACTCAAATTCCCGACAAACTCTTCTTCAACCGGATGACTTCTCCCATCGACATGAACTGTGGCGCATCCGTTGAAAAAACGCGTCATTTTTGTGAAATCCACTGAGGCGGACATGAGCACGAGTTTCAATTCCAGATTCACGCGCAACGCATGTTTCAAGATGCCAAACAGGAAATGCAAGTCTGCCGAGTTTTCGTGCACTTCGTCGAGTATCACGACAGAGAACCCGCGGAGGTACGCGTCTTTCCGGGCGTAGGCGAGGAGAATTCCGTATGTGACGCACGTGAGGATTGTACGGTCCTTGTTGGTGCGCGCACGTGTTTTTCCAATGTGGAAGCCGACTTGTTCGCTGATTTTGGAGCTGCGAGAGAGGGCCAGGCGTTCTGCGAGGCTTGTGGTTGCGTTTCGGCGGGGTTGGGCGACAAGAACTTGTTTCGATGGGGACAGCATGTTTTGGAAAAAGAGGGTGTTTGCGATAAAGTTTGGAGTGCATGTCGACTTTCCGGATCCTTGTTTTTTTGTAAGTTAGATCATATCGAATACTGAGAATGGTGAAACTAACCTGTTTCCGAAAGAATAAGAGTCGCTCGGTTGTTTTCTATTGAATCGATTATAATATTCCTTGAAGAATAAATAGGCAGCTCACTGAACAGTAAAGTGAGTACTTAACATTCAATAACATAATTATAAATGCACTTACGTTTGTAGCATTCCAATCTCGTTACGCAGAACTTTCTCTAGAGCGAGCATAATAGGGGTATCCATTTGTACAGCATATGCATTTATCATGTCGGCAACACTCGAGATCATGGCAGCGAAACTTTCATGTCGACTCAGCAGTTTGTCCAACTCCGCTTGTCTCTTCTCGCATGCGGCCACCACATCAGCGGCAGGGCGATCATCTGTCAAATCTATCAGCTGTAAAAAAAAAAAAAAAAGCGACCGCGATTGGCGCATCAGCGTTTGATTCATGCGTGGCCCAGAATCTAAGCACCTGAAACGAAGCTAGGTGCTCCTCTATAACACTCTCGAGCCCAGAAACAACCTGGACGCACAAAGAAACCAAATCTGGCGAAACTCTCATTGCCAGAGTTCCCATTAATTCCGCCCGTCCCAGCAACGAAGTGACAACACGCTCTTGATTCTGCGTCTGTCGCCCCAAATTCAACAACCGCATGGTTAAATCGACATGATGAGGCTCTTCTCGTGGTTTAAAAGCTGCTATTTGGATCGGATCCTGCCACCAAGCGACACTTTCAGAAGTAGACAAGGTTCTCGTGGATGCGTAAAAGAGCGGGAATAGCGCCATCGCACCCGTTCGTAACCTGCCCGATGCTGCCGTATCCGCGCTCTGAAGACACGCCTCATGAACCTTTCGAAACGCACTCACAGTACTTGTTCTACTGTTCATGATTTCGTTGCGAACCACCTTCAACATGGAATCCTGATCCACCAGACTCAATGCATCCACGCTGGCGCTAAACAACGCCGTCAACAGATTCATGAGCTCTGCGCGGGTTAAAATTGCGGCAGGGTTCTCGGGTGCGTGAATGGTTTCGAATTTTTGAAATTCAAGGAGCAGGCTGTCAACGTTGGAAATGAGTTTATCGCCCTTTTGATACATGCTTGTGAGGGATTCGATGAGCGCATTTTTGGTGGTATCATGTTCAGTCCCGTTGCGATGTCGGCGTTTTTGCGCGGTTCGCGGGTTGTTGTTGGGTTGGACACCCAGTTTTGCAAATGTTTCAAGAATGCAGTTTTGGATAGAGTCAGGGCGATAATCAAACGGCTGCGCCGGTTTCAAACACGCAATTATTTCCGTGTCCCAGATGCAATGGAACTTGTCTCCATCGAGATCACCGCCAGCACACATGTCTGCTGCAGGTCGTTTACCAGCAGTTGAAAAGACAATCAAGTTTGTCAAATGGCACAGTTCCACTTGATTCACGGCTTCAAGGAGAATAATATCTCCAGGATGATAGCACGGGTTTCGAAATACTGCGACCATTCCGGTCACGGTTTTTGACTTTCCATCGTTCCCGCAGACATTGATGTAACACTGCCCAGGCATTAGAACATTAACTTCATCGCAAACGCCGAATAAGTTATAAGAGTCTCTGATGGGAAGGTAAAGGCGTCGAAGTGGGTCTCCCTCATCAAAGGAAAAGTCATTCAAGCTTTGAAATACAGAATCAGGTTCATGGATGGATAGACCTTTGTGCCCTCTACGCAGCCAACACGAAATTTGAAACGATTGCAAGTTTTGAAGCTCGCTCCAGAACCGCTGCAGCGCTGCCTTTCGAGTATGTTCGAGATTCAGAATTTCAATCAATTTGGCAAATTCGGCATCGTATCCGCAAATGTACAAGAAATCCAGCGCCGAATCTACGTCAACGAGGGCGTGCATGAGCGCATTTTTATACTGCTTATCTTTCTTGTGTACAATCTGAATCGTGGTCAACAAGTTCAGCTGCAATAGGAATAGAAAAAAAGTAAACGCGGGCATACCTCTGGAACCAGACCCCGTTCAATCAGCAGCGCCAGAGCCTGGCTATTCAATCCTGAACATCGAGTGAGTTTCGAGGATCCAATCACGGCCAACGGCATTCGCTTCATGACCAGTTCGTGGCTTTTCCCACTTGGGTCCAGGGTTTTGAGTCTCATCACGTCGAGCTTTTGCATAGACTTTCGAAACTGAATGGTTCGCTCAGGAAGAGTTGCGTCTGCGACCAAAATGCCCTTGATCCCTGGTGCGCGGATTTGTAAAACGGACGGAACTTGAGATTCCCGGGTGCATTCTGGCATCAAACTGGTGCCAAATATCAGTTGCGTGCATAATTTTAAATGTGGAGAAAAGGAGCCATACGTCTTGATCAAGTCCAGACTAATCTTCCCACATCCATCCGTGAAACAGTAACCCCCTCTCCATAGATCCGGCTCCAAGGAAACGCGCACATTTTCGATAAAATCCACGGGTCGATCGAGCTCGTTGAAAAAGAGACCCGAATATTTGACAAATTTAGACGGATCCGAAACATTCAGCAACCCCGACTCTGCAAGAAATGCATCTTTAAACGCCGTCTGAACAAGAATTGCATCGCGCGTGTTTGCATCGCGCATTTTCTTTGTATGTGTCAAGAATGAGAAATTGGGGATGGCACAGTTGTGCAGAAATGATTGGTATAATCGCAAGTGTTGCTGGTTCCGAGGGTTTCCCTTGAACGATGCGCGGATGTAAGGAACGTTTGGGAATATTGCGGCACACATTTGGTGTGGCCGTTGGATCCAGAGGTCCGAGGTATATGTGTATGCTGATGCTACGTGCGGGAAGAAGCGGACCAAGTAATAGTCCTTGCCTGGAGTTAAATATTTCGCGGGTCTTTGATGGTTTGTTATTGATGGTGTTGAAAGGGTTGCGTGAAGGCAGTTTGAGAGGGACGAGTGAATTTTTTCGAGTTTGATTTTGTGGTTTTGCCAATCTTTTGCGCGTGTTTGCTGTGGTTCACTAGTTGGATTCGAGCCCGTTTGGAGAGGGGATGGCGTTGGTTCGGGTGTGTCTGGGCGCCGTTGTGATGTTGTTGCGGGGTGTGAGTCATTCGAAGTGGAAGCGCCCTGCGAGGAGTCGAAGACGGAGTCAGACGAGAAAGAGACAAGAGAGACAGAAGGTAGACAGAGAAGAAGATGAATAAAAGAAACAGAGAAGACAAATAGAGGAGAGAGAGAAGAAGAAGGAGAAGAGTACAAGTTTAATCGTTGCAAAGATCCGCCTCTTCGCAGTGTCGCAGCCGCTGCAAACATGAACGCGTTTTCCCTTCCGCGCCTCGCTCTCGTCCATTTCGACAAACTCGCAGTTGCTGCAGCGAGCGCACATCAGATCAACCAGCATCGATTTACGATTTAATAAAAAATAAAATGCTTTCCAACTTGGCACAACATCTCGCCAATGCCACTTCGACAGCGCAACGGCAATTCGAAAGCATCAAAGCAAAGGCGGAACAGCTCAACGACTTCTCTGTCGCAGACTACGAACTCAAGGTTTGAGGACCTTGGCTTGTGCAAACTGATCTTAAGTGAGTCCCCATTTCCAACGCAGCCCTTTGATGTGGTTCTGTTTGCGGGATCGGATCCAGCCGCAAACTTTATCAAGAAGGTTACTCTGCATGAGGTCGTTCCGAATGTGAAACTTCCCTTCACAGGTGCGTCCTTTCAATCCTTGGGAGACCTGTGGTATCCCTGATACCCCTATTCTAGAGCTATGGACGCATTCGGGCATCCTTGTCGATAAAACTGTTCTGCCGCTAGATTTCTTGGAGGACGGAAAGATGTACCTTTACGAATCCGTATTTTCTGGCGAAGTTGCTGGTTATGTTTGTAAGCCAAAGCCCCATGTGTTCACTTGATTCACTTTCCTCAACCATTGCACGCACTTTGCAGATTCCAAAGTGCTTCCCTTAGATCATGCCGTTCCACCGAGAGGATTCCATCTGGGCCCACAGATTCGAGATTTTGCAGCTGTTGTTGAAGAGGGAGACTCGGATGTGGGAATCTGTCGATTATCAGACACGCATCGACAGACTATAAATCAAGTCATGGCTGCTAATCCAAATTTTCTGCTGGATTTGTACAATTACTACAAGGATTTCAGTTGTGAGTGGCTTTTCTGCTCTCAAGAAGCACTGATTGCATGTACTGATGAACTACGCCAGACCCAATCACAAACATCCTTCCCGTCATTGCGTCCGCATCCGAACGTCTGTACAGCGATCTACAAAAGTTCCGCGACGCCTTATCCAACTTTTTCCCGAAATCTCGGCAAGCGCCGCAACAAAACAAGGCAATCTTTTGCAGCGAACTTGTCGCAACAATTTTCCAAAACTTTGGATTGCCCACGTTTGTAGAGTTGAAACCGGACACGTTTACACCGTTGGAGGTGGAGGTCTCCCCGGAAATGGAACGTAAGATTGTATTTGCTAAAATCAACAAGGTGTCAAATTTGTTGCCGGGGAATAAGCTGAATACTGGGAACTTGTGAGGGATTTTCGTTGAGTCACAAATCTTTATTTTACTGATTATAATCATAACCACCAGTATCACTGAAGCTCAGAAACTCATGAAATCCTTCTGCCTGCATGATGAATGGGTTTCCGTCGCCCCAGGAGGCGGCGTCCCACCCAATGCAACCCCAGCCGGCGCCGAAACAGACGGAGCCCCCCTCTACATTGCACGTTGCCGGATCGGAAACTCATTCTACTTGGGAAAAATCGGCCAAGGTTGGAAAAACCCGGTCGTCACATTATTCAACCGTGAAGTCTCAATCAATTTTGGACACGAGGTGTTGGTGAATTTGGATGGAATGGTTTGGGTGCCGGCTAAAAACGGACAAGTTCCTGCAAAGCGGGCTGTGAAGGCTGGGATGGATGATAATGGCGAGTATTTGTACATTGCGCGAGGAGAGGTTGCAGGGAGTATGGCGCCTTTTGTGGGAGGTTTTAGGAAGTTGGTATGCCCTTGCGGTGGGAATGTTGGGGAAAAGAGTTTGGCGCCGGGGGTTGTGTCTCCGAACGATAAAGCGGCTGTTATACCGTACGGAGGATCTGCTGTCAAAGTCTCCAAGTATGAGGTGTTGTGTTATAAAACGTTTTAGAGCAGGCTGAAATGCTTTTTACATGAGCGAAACATGAAAACGGGGAGTTGAACATTTTACTTTCACAAATGAGCGCATCTTCAGAGCGGCACTTTTTGTGATAAGTAATCATTCGTAACGTGATCAAATTTTCAGTTTCAGTTTTTATGGTTTTCGTGGGCCGCCCTCTCCGCGTAATGCGCAATAAAAACAGACGACTTCCCGCGCAGATTTCACAGCCCAGTCGACACAAGAATGATTGCAAGTGTTATCGGCAAAGTCGCTGCGTTTTTCTGTCCCAAAGAAAAGGATCTACCTGATGTGCCCATGGAATCCGACTACGTACTCAAGGTGCGCAGACTCTGTTTCATACCGCGAAATGTTCCGTGTAGTAACAGTTGTTTGTAGCCGTTTGATGTGGTGTTGTTTGCTGGGACGGATCCAGTCGCAAACTTTATCAAGCGGGTGACATTGCATGAAGTTGTTCCCAACGTCAATTTGCCCTTCACTGGTACAGTAGAAACCTACTTGCTTTAGAACTAGAGGAGCTATGTCCTGACGCCCTTCCTTTTCTGATGTTCCAAAAAACAGAGCTGTGGACGCACTCGGGAATTCTTGTCGATAAAACAGTGCTTCCGCTGGATTGCTTGGAAGAAGGAAAGTTGTACATTTACGAATCCGTGTTTTCGGGGCGCGTCGCTGGTTACGTGTGTGAGTATTGGAGTTTAGCACACTTGGAGACTTTTCACCAACGGTCCTACTCACAGATTCGAGGATACTTCCCGTTGATCATGTCGTACCAAAGCGAGGGTATCATCTGGGTCCACAGCTTCGAGATTTTAATGCTGTTGTGGATGAAGGCACTGCGAATGTTGGCATTTGTCGGTTATCGGACAAAAATCGACAGTGGATCCAGCGAGTCATGGCACAGAATCCAAGATTCTTGCTGGATCTGTACAACTTTTATCATAACTTTAGCTGTGAGTTTTTTTTTTGTTGTTTAATTAAGTCATCATCGCGCTTATGTATATGCTCTGGCCGTTTAGACCCCGTTAAAAACATTCTCCCAGTCCTTGCGGCGGCATCAGACAAATTGTACCACGACTTGGAAAAGTTTGACAACTTTGTGGCGCTCTTTTTCAACGACACTCAACAGTCGCCGAAATCGCAGCGAATCTTTTGCAGTGAACTCGTTGCAACCCTATTTTGCGCGTTTGGATTACCCACGTTTGTTCAAATGAAACCCAATCGATTCACGCCACTTGAACTCGAAGTGGCACCGGAAATGGAGCGTAAAATCTTGTACGCGAAAGTGAACCGTGTGTCTAATTTGAGGTTGGGAAATCGGTTGAGAACTGGGAATTTGTGAGTTTGGAATTGTTCTTTTAGTGTTAACGTCCTTACTGACGCTTGGGTACCCCCCGCAAATTACAGCTTAACAGACGAACAAATGCTCATGAAATCCCTCTCCTTACACGACCAGTGGGTCTCCATGCCTCCAGGCGGTGGCGTTCCTCGCTTCGCAGACCCAGCCGGTTCAGACCCAGACGGAACCCCACTCTACATTGCCCGCTGCCGCATCGGTAACTCCTTCTACTTGGGAAAAATTGGCGCAAACTGGAAAAACCCTGTCGTAACGTATTTAAACCGCGAAGTCTCCATCAACTTTGGGCACGATGTGTTGGTGGATTTGCATGGCATGGAATGGCTGGATGATAAAGGTGGACATGTTCCTGAAGTTGGAGCGGTGAAGGCTGGGATGGATGAGGATGGCGAGTTTTTGTACATTGCACGAGGAGTGGTGGGTGGGTTAACACCGGTGCAGGCTGGGTTGGTGAAGCTTGTGGGTGCTACAGATCGGATACCGGACAGAAAGGGTTTGGCGCCTGGCGCTGTATCTCCTGAAATGAAGGGAGCGGTTATACCGAATGAAGGCAAGGTGGTAAAAGTTTCAGAGTATCAAGTGTTGTGTTATAAAGCAGGTTGATTCTTGTACAATACGTTTATCCTTTAACTATCACACACAAACTATATTTAACGATGGGGAATTTACGAAGAAAACAAAGGATTTTAAGTGACCTCCCTCTTTTGGTAGTACGAATTGAGTCTAAACACGGACGAAGTAGAAGACATGACCGTGTGGCACTTGTTGAACGCGTCCATCTTGGGCGATGCAACGAGCGTGGCTGAGTGGTCCAGTCGGTGCAAGCTGTGGGAACTCTTGGAGCTGCAACGAATCATGGCTGCTTTCAAGTCCACGGAAAATCCCTTTTGTTTGAATATGTTGGTTTGGGTTGAACCGGATCTGGATAAGTTGCATTCGGCATCGTCAGAGGACCTTGCAGCGCGTGCGCGGAAGACACAGATACAGATACCAACAAGGCAAAGCAAAAGCATCACAATTCCTACAATCATGAACGGCATGAGTGGGCTTTGTTGTTGGTCCGGCTGCGGCAACGAATTTGACTCGGTGTTTGGGGTTCCAGATTTTGAAGACGGCAGAATTTCTTGAGATGCGATGTTGAGCTCTTTTTTGGATGATGCGTGTGTGGAGGCTGCTGCGTCAAACGCGGCTGGTGCGAGTTTAGTTTCATTTTGTTTGATTGGGGAGGCTGATGTGTCCGATGTTGACTGTGATGGCGCTGCTTTCGACGCGGATTCGGAGGAGCTAGGGGCTTGTACTGGTTGCGCAGGTACATCTGGTGCCGACGGTGCCTTAATTGTTGGCGCCTGGTCTTGAGAACTTTCGTGTGCGGGCGGTTGTGGTTCAGTTGCTTTCGCGACTGGTACCAGTGCCACCTGAGGACTTGTAACGGGGTTGTTGGTCTGAAAGGTGATTGGTACTGGGGCTGGAACCGGGGCTGGAGCCGGTGCTGGCGCTGGGGCGGGAGTGGAAATTTCCGCAATTGCTTGGTAGACCCTGAATTTTGAAACTCGTCAGATCACTGGCGTCAACGATTGTGAAGTTCAGGTTGTTTCACTCACGAGACTGAAACCATAATCGGAACAAAGGGTACTTTTAGGTTCCTGCTGCCACACGCATCACCGTTCGAGCAACTAGCGTAGCAAAAGTTTGAGTGGGCAAGAGATGTGACAGAGTTGGCGCAGTAGCAGCTGAATTTGTTATCGGGTTGGATGATGGGAAGGTGCTCGTCGTTGGCGATTATGCCGTAACTGTGCCCGGAGGTGGCGCATGAGGTTGCGCATTGCGCGCCAGTTAGAGTCGTTGATGACTGGATCTGAGCTGATGGAAGATATGTGTTCCATCTGTGGTGATGGTGAAAAGTGGGGTGTGAGAAGGGAATTGGTGCTATGGTGTATGTCAGGGCCTTACGTGTAGCATCCAAGACTGACGGTATGAAACGCCATTTCGGGATTTGTTTTTTTGGAAACGGAAGTGAAACGGAAATGCGTGTGTGGGCCGTTCTCATTAATTGGCGGAATGGGAATTTTTTTGAAGCTGACTGATCATCCAGAAAAGCCGCCAATTACCGCGTCCGCTAAATAAATACAACTGTGAATAATGGCAATGGGAAACTGGAGATAAGGTCATCTCGGCTGCATATGCTCGAAAATGTCGCTACCAAACTTGTTCCAATGTTTGGCCGTGTTGGATTCACCGGTTGATGTTGTTGTGTGTGGGTCTTGGGCACGCCAACTGTCAAACAGAATTCAAAAAGAACCAGTGCCAAAGAATTCAGCCGTCGTATTCAACAGAACGAAGAGAAATATGCGTGAATTCAACACAATGTGCATCAGAGCACGGGCATTTGACTTGATGGCAACTCGGCGGATTAAAATCATGCGGAGCCCTTAAAATTCAAGATTAAAGAACAGCACTGCAGCTTCGACAGCTGAACCGCAGCTTCATCCACAACACCTTCAGCCGCGTCTCGGCGGCAAACCTGACACGTCCGCTTCTGAATCCATCCACAAGTCTTGCATTGCTCGATACGTTCGATGCCAGCGCGGCCGACGTGTCCAACGCGGTCCAATCTGCCCAGAGCGCCTTCCTGAGCGAAACTGGTTGGGCAAGCATGAGCGGATCATTTCGAAGGTTGGTTTTGGATTTTTGGTGATCTGACACGGATGTTATATTGATTGATCGTGACTTGTTGCGCTGTTAAATGACTCGTTACTGTCAAACAGAGATGCTCTTCTAGCGTTGGCAGACTGCATGGCCAAGAACGTTTTTCTGTTTGCGCAGTGCGAAGCTCTGACGGGGAAGCCTGTTAACGAAGCCATGGTGCGTCATACGGTTTTGACCTGGATACAGCCAACGCCTTTATTCATCCATCTGCGACACAGGCGGAAATTGATTCATGCATCAAAACATTCCACTTTTACGCAGGTTTTTTTAATTGGCGTTGTGAGATTGGCATACTTTCAGAACTTGTTGACCAAACCTTTTTTTGTGCCAGGATTTGCGGATAAACTGCACGGCCGATCCTTCCGATCCCCTTCCAACCACCAATCATTCACTGTGCGAGAGCCGCTTGGCGTATGCGGGCTGATCGCTAGCTCCAATTACCCGTTACGTGAGTCACTCAGTTTCTTCGGAGAGTTTCTTGCCGGAGCACACACATTTGACACTTTTCTATTCAAGTGCTGGCTTCACGGAAGATTGCTCCCGCCCTCGCGTCTGGAAACACGGTCATCATCAAACCGGCTCATCAAACTCCGCTTTCGACTCTACTTCTTGCATCTCTTGCTGGGGAAAACATTTTACCCCCTGGCGTATTAAACGTTGTCCTTGGAGATGAAAACTTGGGAGCCAAGTTGGCAAATCATCCTGGAATCCAGAAACTGAGTTTCACGGGGTCAATACGAGGTGATGCCGTTGTTGCTCGTACTATGGCGGGATCGGCTGGTATTTCTGAACGAGGAGGCAAGAATGCAATCATTGTGTGTGAGGATGCAAATCTTGTAGCTGCGGTGAACCAAGTAGTCGATGCTGCGTTTTCAAACAGCGGACAAAACAGCCATGCTGCTTCAAGGCTCCTGCTGCATGTGTCGATACATGACAGATTCATCAAGATGCTTGTCGAGAGAGTGAAGCTGCTCAAAGTTGGACATGCATCGGATTTTGAGACGCAAGTGGGACCGTTGGTGGATTCTCGCGCAGTTGCGAACGTTATGGAAGTTATCGAGAAGGCAAAAGCAGATCGTTTTCATTTGGCGTGTGGTGGATCTGTTCTGGAGCCTGGGTTTTTTGTTCAGCCCACAGGTTTTTGTCCATGACAGTTTTCTGGTTGATGAGTGGAGGTCTAATTTTATGGATGCGCACTTTTCAAAACAGTTTTTACTGGTGTGTCCGATACCTCATCGCTTGCTTTGAACCAAGTCTTTGGTCCAGTACTTGCTGTTATGCGCCCTTTCGCAAGTGCAGAGGAAGCCATCCACCGCGCAAACGCCATGCCGCACGGCCTTGCAGCTGGAATCTTCACCAGCTCTTCGCACCATGCAAATCTCGCTGTTTCGAAATTAAAAGCTGGTTTTGTGGTTTGTGTACTATAATCTCGTCTTTTTTTTTTTTGGCACTGATTTATTTCTTCATGGTAGTGGGTGAACTGCTACAACAAAACTCCTTCACACGTGCCTCTTTGGGGAGTGGAAGCCAGTGGTGGGGGTCTGCATATCTGCATGGGTCGCTGAGTTGAAACTAACCTCCACTTGAACACAGGACATGGCAAAGACTCCGGATACGATGCCATCGATGAATTCACATCCACCAAGTCCGTCCATGCAGTGCCGCTGTCGTAGTTTTATGGTTGTCAAAATTTTGACGCGCGTACACAAATTCATCTGTGCGTGCCAGCTCAATATCCCCAAAAATATCCTTGTTCCTATTCTTTTTATGCTATACTATTCCGTTCATTCATTCCCAATTCCTGAGTGTGCGCTGGTCTGTTTCGACCACCCTACCGTTCGCTCACAAATAATACTGTCCTATCTCTTACGGGAATAATATTCTTAATAAAATCCCTGCCTTCTCCGGGGAAAGCGTATGACTTTCGCAGTTATCCACCAGCTTTGAAAATCACACTGCATCTCCTCATTTGTTTATTTTGCGGGACTTGAGTGTTTTAAAAAAATCGCCCATGTCTTCACTGCCAGACACTATGAAACTGATCTGAACAGCTTTATACATTTCGTGTGCCGTTTTGTCCCCATCCTGGCCCGTGATATGATAAATCGACTCGTCGACTCTTGTTCACAACATGTACTTGATTTTTCGATCCATTTTTTCCCATGCCTTGACCACCTTGGTGTCGTTTCCTTGTGCCGGTTTGAGCATTTTGCCATCAAGGACGAGTAGCAAACGTCGTCTTCGTCGGCATCGCATATGCTTCTCCCGCTTTTTAGCTGTGGAATACTTCTGATGAATGCATTGCATGCTGCAAGTTGTGAAGGCTGAGGTATCGTGTCGCTAATGCATCAATCGAAACATTGCTCGTTGTGGAAGCCAATTTATAAAACAAATTTTATCCAATTTCCAACAAATGGTGAGCATCCCATTGCCACGCATCCCGCCTCGCACTCCAGACCCGCGACAATGTCTGTCTTGGAATATGGATCTGGTCAGAGCCGAGCAGCGGACCTACGAGAGTCTTTGAACTGCTACTGCGGCGCTTTACTGAGTGTGGCTGTTCATGACGGGCTCGATATCACGGTGTCCCTCGAGGGTCAAACGCGCGATCCGATATCTAAATCAGTTGGATTCCATTCCACTTCATGGATTGAAAGCATCCATGCCCTCTTGCAACGGTCCACCGCCCAAACTGTCTCCTCCCCCCCTTAAATTGCCCTGACTAACCCAGTCTTAACAACTGCGCAGCAAGATCAATACGACGTGATTGTCCTCGGAACCGGTCTCAGCGAGTGTATTCTGTCCGGCCTGCTCTCTGTTGAGGGCAAGAAGGTTCTCCAGATGGACCGCAACGACTACTACGGCGGCGCCTCGGCCTCGCTCAAGCTGTCGCAGCTGTACGCCAAATTCAAGAGCGGCACTGAGCCACCTGAAGCATACGGAAAAGACCGTCAGTACAGCGTTGACTTGATTCCCAAATTTGCAATGGCCAGTGGTGAATTTGTCGATATTCTCTACCACACGGATGTGACTCGTTACTTGGAGTTCCGTCAAGTTGCTGGATCGTTTGTTTACCGTGACGGAAAGATTAGCAAGGTTCCCAGCAACAACGCTGAGGCCCTTTTGTCCCCGCTCATGAGCTTGACTGAAAAGAACCGCGCAAAGGGATTCTTTGAATTTATCCAAAACTATGACTTTGCCAACCCAGCCACTCAGCAAGGTGAGATTCATCACGACTTTTCTGGATTCTTTCCTGTCAGGATTGTTCTGATCCCATCTCTTATTTGCAGGACTTGACTTGAACACCGTCCCCATGAGCGAAGTGTACGCCAAATTCGGTCTTGAGGCTGGAACCCAGGACTTTATCGGCCACGCCCTCGCTCTGCATCTTGATGACTCTTACATGAGCCAGCCAGCCAAGGACACTTACGAACGCATCTGCTTGTACATGAACTCCATGGCGCGTTACGGAAAGAGCCCTTACATTTACCCAATGCACGGATTGGGAGAGCTTCCACAAGGTTTTGCTCGGTGAGGGGGGGAAATCTTATTTTTCAGCTCAATTGCTTGTATATTTATCCGTCCCACCAGTCTCTCTGCCATCCACGGAGGAACCTTCATGCTGAACAAGCCCGTCGACGAAGTTGTTTACGATGAAGCCGGCAAATTTGTTGGTGTCAAATCTGAAGGTGAAGTTGTGAAGGCAAGTCTTGTCATCGGAGACGCGTCCTACTTCCCAAGCAAGGTTGCTCAAAAGGGACAAGTTGTCCGTGCCATCTGCCTCCTGAACCACCCCATCCCAGAAACGGGTGACGCTGACTCTGTGCAGATTGTTATTCCACAGAACCAGATTGGACGCAATCACGGTTTGACTGAACTTGGTCTTTTTCATCGAAGTCTTGTCTAAATTCCCTCCAACATAACAACAGATATCTACGTCGCTGGAGTCTCATCCGCACACGCCGTCGTCCCAGAAGGCTACACCCTCGCCATCGTCTCCACCCTCGTCTCTGGAACCACCGCCGACGCCGAGTCCGAAATCGCTGCCGGAATCGCGCTCCTCGGTCCTGTTTTGGAAAAGTTTGTCCACATTGACGATATTTACGAACCCCTTGCAAACGGCACGGCCGATCAGACGTTTATTTCCAAATCATACGACGCGACTTCCCACTTTGAAACCACGTGTGCGGATGTTAAGGATTTGTACAAGCGTATTACTGGGCATGTGCTCAAGGTGGAAGGAAAGGTCAAGAAGATCGAGGATGAGAGTGAAGAGTAGGATGGCAGTTGCCGCGCATTTTAAAAAGAAAGAGACTGTACGTTATGTTCATTTGTCGTTGTGAGGTGTCGGTTGTGGTTTTCTTTCGATGTAAAACTGGAGAGAATAAATTCGATGTTATCCATCATAAAGTGCCGGTCAAGATTGCTCAGGTCGGACAGCTTGAGCCGTAAACTGGCGCTCTCCGCCACTCAAAGATTTACATTTTTCGTGAACATGCTCAACACTGTCAACCTTTGGTTCTCAGTAATCTTCACGCTGGTCTCCAGCGCCGGCTTCATTTCCAACCTCATGATTGTGCTTCCAAACATATACTACCTGTCCAAGATCGCGCCGAGCTCCTTCTTGGTGTTCTGGATGTGCCTGTTTGACAGCATCGCAATCGCCAACAACTTGTTCATTACAATATCAAATCTCGTCTACGGCGAAGCCAGCCACGACCCAACTCTTTGCCAGATGCACGCGTATTTCGCAGTGTTTGGAAACATTTCATCGATCCTTCTCTGCATGGGCCTCACGCTATTTCGATACCTCATCATAGTCCATCAACGAGACTTACCCGTCAATTCAACAACATGGTATATTCTGGGCAGCGTGTTGATCACGGGAACAATTTCGGCGCTCCCTTTTATCGTCAACAGGCGGGACACGTTCATTTTACGGCCGAGTAACATTCATTGCGCGTTTAAATGGAGCGAACGGGAATTTCCTGGCGTAATTTTGAGTTATTTTTGTTGCATTACGGCGGTGGTTACGCTTGGATTTATTGTGTATGCGTATGCGGCAATGATGGGAAAAGTTTTGCAAGTCTTTCAACAAGTTCATGACCATACGGATACGACGTCGGGAGGGAAAAAAGGGTTGGCGATGGCGGTGGAGATTGGAACGGTCGAAACGAAAACTTCAAGTAACGCTGTGGCGGCGTTGGGGAATTCTGCAAATTCTCTTCGTTTGGAGGAATCTGGGGGGGCCTCTGTGCAAACCACCAGGAGGAAGGCTGATAAGCAGATGAAAGCCAAAATGGAAAAGAGGCAGCGAGAGTTGATGATGCAGAGCCTTGTGGTTGTTGGCGCGTTTATGATTGGATGGATGCCGTACATGTCAAGTTGCGTTTTTGTTGGTGGTTATGACTGACATTACTTAATGCTTTCAAACATAGTGGCTCTCTATGAGTTTATTTCCGAGTCGACGGCATCGCCCATATTTGACTTTTTAGCAATTCTGATCGTGGCTGTGTATGAAAGTGTCAATCCTTTCATTATTTTTATATACGACCGGGATATTCGCAGGAATTGCGAGCGTGCGTTTTGTAGTCTGACTCGTGCGTGTAAAATAGCGCAGCGAAATAAAACTACCGCTTCAACGTAAATATAAAGCGCCATTTTCTTTTCCATGTATTTCGATGCTTCCCGGCGATGAGAGAAAAACAGTAAATAATATACCGGATTATGTTGGAACTGTTTTTTGACTGTCTTTTTTTTTTTTTTTCTTGAAAGATATTGCCGCACAACGCGCCTTCATAAAAAAATTGTGCGCACGAATGTAAATCTGACCAAATGCCGCTCGAAGATGTCGGCCGCCTGACAGCCATCACCGGAGTTGTCATCACTTCCCTTAACTTGCCTCTGAACCTCATGATTGTCCTTCCCAATGTGTGGTATCTTTCAGAAATTGCACCGAGTTCATTTCTGGCCTTCTGGCTGTGTCTCATTGACGCCATCTCAATCATCAACATGGGACTCATTGCTATCCTGGGCCTTGCAAAGGGAGAGATGGATGAAAATCCAGCTATTTGCCAGCTTCACGCGACGTTCACCACGTTTGCAAGTCTCGCTTCTATCCTCATCTGCTTTGGACTCACACTGTTTCGGTACTTTATCGTGGTCAAAAAACGAACGCTGCCGCGCTACTTTACGAGCTTTTATCTCTTGGGCGTAGTTGTGGTTGCGGCGGTTGTCTCGACACTGCCGTTCATGACACACACTGCCGACTTGTATTACTCAATGCGACCCAGCAACGCGTACTGCGGCCCGAAATGGAGTCTGCACGATCCGAGAAGTTTAGTGCTGATTATCACATCGCTCGGTGTTGCCAGCGTCACTGTTGTTTTCATCGCGTACGCGTACATGGCCATGGTGGGGAAAGTCATGGAAGTGCTGACGTTTGCGAAAGATCTCGCTTCTTCAGCGGACTTGGCATCCCAGCCGAAAGAATGGGTAGACGGCAATGCAAACGAGAGTAGCGTTGCTCCGAAGGTATTGTGCTCCAGTAACGAGTCAGTTCCAACGAAATCAAGGAAAGGCGATAAGGCAATGAATAAGGAAGCAGCTGATATGGAGAAGTTGCAATTTGAGCTCATGAGGCAGAGCATAGTGATTGTTTGCGCGTTTACAATTGGATGGGCGCCGTACTTGTTCAGTTGAGTTATCTTTGTTTTGTACAAGCTATAGCTGCGTGTAAACAAATGTTGGGTTGATGCATTTTCGCAGTGGCGGTGTTTGAAGCCATTTCTGGGACCGCTGTTTCACCCGCCTGTGACTTTGCCGCCACGTTTATTGTTGCTGTTTACGAAGGAGTAAACCCGATTATTGTTTTTATATACGACCGTGACTTGGGCAAGGGTCAGCGGAAACTCGGTCTTGCGTCAGTTTCGAGCGAGCGTGGCAGTGTTTGTAACCATATCTTCTCTGCTTCTGTGTTTTGGACTCACGCTATTTCGGTACCTGATTGTCATGCACTAAAAAGACCTGCCCAGAAATTACACAACCTGGTATTTATTGGGAGTTGTCTTCTTTTCAAATCTGCTTGCTGTTCTTCCTTTCCTGATGGGGTCCCAAGAACAGACGTATATAATGCGGCCGTGCGATGTACATTGCGCAATAGATTGGAGCCATCGTGACGTCGGAAGCGCGATATTGACTTGCACTTGTTTCTATCGGAGCTGTGACGCTGTGTTTTACCTGTGCAGCCATGGCGGGAACAATTGTGCAAGTTTTTGCCAGAGTCAAAGACGTGGGTAAACTCAGCGTCAACCCTGTCAAGAATCGAAAAGTCGGTTAAAACGGAACGCATGAGTAGTGCTGGTCAGACCTCGGATTCAGCCGGCACCGAGGACGGAACGCCTTGCCACATTTCGAACCAAAAGGACCGCCTCAGTAGAGGTGCTAAGAATAATACCCTCAAACTCGGCGGGGATATCATGAAGCAAAGTGTTGTGGTTGTTAGAGCGTTTTTTGGTATGTTATTCGATTCAACTGGTTGTACGTGCTGCTCAATCTGCACACGTTTCAGGTTATTGTGTTTAGCCCTTAACTTGTGCCTCCCAAACACCGTAATTCCCCTTCATCACATAAGCCAAAAATATGATAAGGAATTGTCGCCCCTCCACCAAGACACATTGCTTCTCACTCCTCCTCAAGGTATGAAACCCTGCTTGATAGTTCATCCTCGCCCTAAAATGCTCGAACTTGTGCTTGCCCAGGCCTTTGGTCATGGCGTCCGCAACTTGCTCATCCATCAGTATGAACTTTACCACCACTTGGCTGCCTTTTTATGATTGGATGGGCCCCACATATAAAGAAGTTAAGTTTCTTTTCGCATCTCCAACACGAAAATACTGATTGTACGACCTCCTTTCGCTTTATAATCGCAGTGGCATTATTTGAATTCATTTCCAGCTCACAAGCATCACCAGTGTTTGATTTTATCACAACAATGATCGTTTCTGTCTACGAACTGGTGAACCCTTTGATTATCATGTATATTGATCGTGATGTTGGCAAGAATTGCAAACATGCCTTTGACGGTCTCTTGCGTAAAAGGAAATAAAAGTGGTGCAGAAATGAATTCCTGGCCTCTCACTCCCTCAACAACTTTCTGTCGCCTATTTTCATCATCACCCAACAGCCAGGTTGATATTATTATAACCAAGACGGGAGTAAGGATTGTAATGCCTGGTTCTGGGCACCTATTGCAAAAGTGGTTAAAAATGCCTGATTGAGCAGAACGCGTTGCCAGTCACACGCTGAAACAACCAGAGCAGAGATTTTCACCATACATTGAAACTCGAAAAGAGACAGCATGACATCATGATGCAGAGTATTGTCATGTTCGGCGCATTTATGATTGGCTGGGCTCCGTGTATATGCAGTTGAGTTCCCCGATTCCTATCGCGTTTCTGACAAGGCAATACTGACTACACTACCTCCTACTACTACTGGTGAGGTCACAGTAGCTGTATATGAATACAGTTGCAATCTGAGAGCCTCGCCTGTGTTGGATTTTGTTGTGACTGGCATCATTGCCATCTATGAACTTGTGAACCCTCTGATTATCATGCATTTCAATTGGGATATTGGAAAGAACTGCAGTCGCACGTTTTCTAGCCTCACATGTAAAAGAGAAATAAAAAGGGGTCCAATGTTTTGAAACAGAATGTTGACTAATGTGAAATCTGAAATCTGTTAATCTGCAGATCCGCAACTATGCCGCTGAATACTCCAAACTTGTGCTTCTCTGCTGCCTTTACCATTCTCGGACTCATCAGATCCACTTCAAATCTCTTGGTTGTTGTACCAAATGCGTGGCATGTTGCTAACCTCAGTCCAAGCTCGTTTCTGGTGTTCTGGCTCTGTCTCTTTGACAGTGTTGCTATCGTGAACAGTGGACTTGTTTCGGCATTCAACATTATTGCTGGAAAGATCAGCTATAATGCAGACATTTGCAGGTTCCATGCCGTTGTTTCTGTGTTTGGAAGCGTATCTTCAATACTTCTCTGCTTTGGGCTCACGCTGTTTCGATATTTGATTGTCGTGCATCAAAGGGACCTTCCCAAATATTTCACCACATTTTATTTCCTGGGAGTTGTGGCATTTTCAGCCGTGGTTTCACTTCTCCCGTTTATGATGGGATCCCAAGAACGAATCTACATTCTGTGCCCAAGCAACGCTCACTGTGCAGCGGATTGGAGCTAATGAGACGTTCAAAGCTCCATCTTCATATGGATATGTTTCAGCGTTGCCACCATGATGCTGTGTTTTGTCATTTAGGTGTATGCGGCCATGGCAGGAACAATTGTGCAAGTTTTTGCTGGCATTAAAAGTGTTGGCAGTACAAAGTCAAAACCTGTCAGCAACAGAAAAAGATGGCTTCTCTCGGATAAAACAGATCAGATGAGTAGCGCTGAGCACGCTACGAATTCCAAATGGACGCAGGAAGGATCCAACACATCCTTCCACATTTTGAGCCAAAAGAATTGCCTGAGCAGAGACGCTCAACGTACAATGAAACTGGAAAAGAGACAGCACGATCTTATTAAGCAAAGTGTTGTGGTTGTTGTCACGTTTATGATTGGCTGGGCGCCATATTTATGCAGTTGAGTGCAATTCTTCCTACTGCATTTTTGACATGACAATACTAACCGCACTTCTGCATCTCTGGTTGTTTTTTTCTACATTTAGTGGCTTTGTTTGAATACTTTTCCAATTCGAGAGCATCACCAGCATTTGATTTTGGCACAACACATTGCAGTGTATGAGCTTCTAAATCCTCTGATCATCATGCACTTCCATCGCAATATTGGAAAGAACTGCAGGCGCGCTTTTTCCAGCTTCGCTTCAGTTGCAACAGGGAAAGTAGAAATAATTAAGCCAAGAGGGCAATCTTAACATTTTTCATGAATATCCATAAGCATGCCTCAGGGTGAACAAAGTGGCTGTCATTGAATATATTTCAGGAGCAAGTGTGATGCCTGCTTTTGATTCTTCTGTTTCGATTATTGTTGTGATTTACATGGCTATCAATCTTGTCATGATTCTAAAGTGTTGTCAGGATCTAAGCAAAAACCATCTGCGTGCTCTTTCGGCGATTACCACAAACCCCAATAAACCAAAATGAACACATAAACTCTTACGCAATTTCTGTTTATATATATGGATAAATCCAAAAAAATGTTCAAAAGAAAGAGTCATGACACAACACTTCATACGACGCAACCTTCACCTCCTGCCCATCATGCGCAATCCGCGCAGCACGCCAGTCAGGCTCAACAGCCCCCGGCAAGCATGCTCCTCCATCACCAGACACAGAAGACTCCAACAACTCTGCCTCAACAGCATGATCGTGAAACAAGGCCCTTGCAGCGTACAAAAAGTTTCCTTCCAAATCAACTCCGCATCGAATCGCACGTAGTGGTAAGTCTCCTTGGGAGGCTGCAACCCATGTCAAGTTTGCGCCGGTTTGTAAAACTTGGTGGCCAAAGTGGATTTCGACTGGGCGGCCCAAGTATGTGACAGTTGGGAATGGGGAAGTTTGTGAGATGTAGCCAATGTGGTATGCGTCGCCGATTTTTAAGCGGGCAAGGTACAATGCAGTTCCATCTGACAAATGTCCGCTCTGGTAGGGTGATTCAGGAAGTCCTCCATCTGGTCCCATTTGAATCCAGTGTTCTTGCAAGGGCTCATATGAAAGGCTACGAAGGGCTGGTGCAGTTCTACAATTATTGTTGGTGAGAAGGGTTTCATCTAATAAGAAGCACTCAAGTCACCCACAGCGGCACAGTGCTGACAGCATTTTCATGCAAATACAAGGTTTTGAATTCCTTTGCGTAGAAAATGTTTCCTCCAAACTCTGGACAGACTTCAAGAGACAGAGGAGTCACTTGATCCGGGTTTGTATTGATGAAGCTTGGGAGGCCCAGGCGTTTGAAGATTGTAGCAACCAGCTTGCTGCAAAAGATTTCGGGCTTTTCGTTTGCAGAAGTGTGAGGAAACATGCTTGATGCGGCTCTTTTAAATGATTGGAGTTCGTTGTAAAGAACTTCTTCGGCTGCTGCGACAGCTGGTAAAATGTTTGGGATCGGGACTGGAGACAGGTGGAGCGTGTTTTAAGGACCACCCTTTCAAATAGTATTTGAATATCATCAAATTCACTCACAAGTGTATCCCTGAAATTCCTTGTGAATATCCAGCAACAAATTTGGGTTGTGCTTCAACTGTTCGACAACCAACTGTCTGAAATCATCTGTCAAGGGTGCCACACCCACAGTCGTGTCTCCTTCAGCAACGACAGCGGCGAAATCTCGAATTTGTGGACTGTTAAATTGCGAGATGGATTTTAGATCTATGGAAGGAATATTGAGTATTTTGTTCAATACCCCAAATGATAACTGTGTTCAGCAACGACCTGATCAACAGGGAGCACACGTGAATCTGTTTCAAAAAGAAAGTCTAAAAATGCGTGCCAACCTTATGCAAATGCAGCCTTACACTGGTAAACTGGGTAAATCTCGCCCGAAAACACAGATTCGTAAATGTACATTTTCCCGTCCTGCAAGCACGGCAGTGGGAGCACAGTATTGTCCACCAGGATTCCAGAGTGCGTCCAAAGGCCTGCGTAAAAAGGGTTTGCATTTATTGGAGAAGTTTTCAGCAAGTGTTGACAACTCACGATGGAAGGGCAATCTCAGCTTCGGAACAACGCCGTGCAAAGTAACGCTTTTGATGAATGCTGAGACAGGATCACTCGAGGCGCCCTCAAATAGGACAACGTCCAGAGGCTGATGGAAGGGTCAAGAAAGTTAAGACATGGCAACGAGGCAGTAGGTTAACTCCACTCACGCACCCTTAGTACATACTTGTCCTTGTTGTTGCTGCCTTCGCTCTGAGGGATCAGGTGGACAACTGTGTCGCGCAGCCTCAGCGCCTCTGCTTTGATTGTTGACAGGAACATTTATTTTACGCACAATTTTACAGGAGTTTTTATAAGACTGCGTTCAGCAAGCGAAAAATATCGCCCTTTATATGTCAGATGTTGTATTTGGGGTATTTTAGGCCCAAAAAAGGTGCAGTTGTACGACCATCTGCATCTCCAATGTTGTATTTCCCTTAAAAACAGGCAAAATACAGCTTGCCAAACGCAGCCTAAGTTTTGTCAATTGGGATAAAATGCTTTTTTGTCTGATACTGGTCTGATACTGGTCTGATACTGGTTTGATACTGGTCTGATACTGGTTTGATACTGGTTTGATACTGGTCCAACCTAAATGCATGAACTGACTCTTAACCACCCTTGTACCCAAAACAGGTATATTATCCTCTGGTCTCACAATCAGTATCATCAATGGGATCCAAGATTCATTAATTATATGAATCCAGAATAAATGGATATTTATTAGCATACACACATTCACAGTCAATTCCACAAATGCCACATCTGGTTTTGAATGCAAGGGTGGTCAAGGGTCAGTTCATGCGTTTGGGTTGGACCAGTATTAGACAAAAAAAGTAATTTTCTCATTTTGGCTCCAATTGACAACACTTATGAAAACTGCTGTAAAAATGGTTTTATTCAAAACTTATGAAAACTGCTGTAAAAATGTTTTTATGAAAACTGCTGTAAAAATAGTGTTATTCAAAAACTTACAGTAGTTCACTGCTGTAAAAATAGTGTTATTCAAAAACTTACAGCAGTATTCATAAGTTTTGTCAATTGGGATAAAATGTGTTTTTGTCTGATACTGGTCTGATACTAGTTTGATACTGATCCAACCTAAATGCATGAACTGACCCTTGACCACCCTTGTACCCAAAACAGGTATACCATCTTCTGACCTCACAATCAGTATCATCAATAGGACCCAATATTCATTAATTACATGAATCCAGAATAAATGGATATTTATTAGCATACACACATTCACAGTCAATTCCACAAATGCCACATCTGGTTTTGAATGCAAGGGTGGTCAAGGGTCAGTTCATGCGTTTGGGTTGGACCAGTATTAGACAAAAAAAGTAATTTTCTCATTTTGGCCCCAATCGACAACACTTATGAAAACTGCTGTAAAAATGGTTTTATTCAAAACTTATGAAAACTGCTGTAAAAATGTTTTTATGAAAACTACTGTAAAAACTTAGAAGTTTTCATAAGTTTTGTCAAT